>JAVSBV010000147.1:4733010-4743050 GCA_033117975.1 Parotocinclus spilosoma | reverse complement strand
CAGTACAGTACTGTTATTATGGTACAGTACTGTATGAACGTATGGTTCGACTTACGTCGAAATTCGGTTTACGACGCAGCGTAAGAACGGATCAACGTCGTAAGTCGAGGACTACCTGTATGTCAGTCCATATCTGAAACGCAATTAAATTTGACGCACAAAGACCTTTGGGAGGCGCTGCTGCCCATAACGTCCCGGAAACGCACCTTTATTGTACGCAAATCTAAAATACAGGTACTACATCTAATATATGACTGCTGATTATTTAACGTGTTTCTATTTTTAGTTCTAAAATATTATGTTTAAATTGATCTAGAAATCCCCATAATGAACGTTATTAGATGTTTTTGCTGGTTTTAAGTAAAGTAAATTACATTAAAAAAAACTATTTGGGCTTGTACTGCTACTTCTGGTTTGTTCCTTTTTATTCAGGGTTTACCAATTGCCCTTTTGTCTGATGGCTTGTAATGTACTTTTTTGATTTGTTAATTTTCCTTGTGTGAAAATTAATAAGAATTAAACATAGATTAAATTAAATAAATTAAACATATGCAACACTGTCCTAAATAATCAGTTATCCATGTTATTAACCAGATGCACGTTTGATTGCCAATCTATATCCTCATATAGGGTATTTAGGACCTGCTTCTGGAAGGAATATGATTTTGTCTTTGCTTATTTGAACCCAAACGGCGACTCTTTTGGCCATGCAGTGTGTAGCCCACTGATATTCAAGAATGCTCGAACAAGTCTGTAAAATAATTCAGCTAAATTATAGATAACTTCCCTTCTGGTCGTGTATTAAAACTTTGCTTAGAAACTTCTTATTAGAAAAGAGCATATCAAAATGTCGGGGAAGTTTAAGATATGATTAAAAAATTATTATTTACCAAATAAATCTCATTTTAGGACTGAGGATCATGAGCGGAGGTGGATTAATAATTGTGACGTGTGGTTTTGTTGGAAACACAATTATTCTGTTGTAACGTTTTGTTGTTGTTGTTGTTTTATAGAATTAATGTTCTTGTGTTAAGGCATTTAAACATACATACATTTCAGTAAGTTATTTGTGCCAATAACAGAGTTTCAGAAAACATTTGCAGTAGTCCAATAGAAACAACAATACATATACTATATGATGCAACATTGCCCTCTTGTGGACACGCTCTCTGATTTTTTTATGCTTACTGCGTATACACTGCTCACAAAATTGGGCGACATTTAGGCGATATTTCATTATCATTATCAGTGTTTTGTGAGCAGTATATTCTAATTTGTTTGTTATACATATGGCCTGCTTACATGGCTGGGAAGTTAAACCAAGAATATAAGTAGTCTACCTTACTTTTAAATGTCTAATGTAACTGTAGGTTTAAATGATAAACATATAAACATGGAAAACTTTCCTGTAGTTATTAGTAAACAGCACTGAACACAACTTGTCAACCAAAGTGGTTTTATCTACACATTATTTAGCCTCTCAAAATAAAAAAAGAAGTTTCAGTAGTCTTAATAGCCTACCACCTCAGGTGTCTTTTTGTCATCACATGCAGACACGAACGACTCACTGGTGGTACAACAGCGACCCCTCACCGACACTAAAGGTATACCTGTCAAGTCTCCCGTTTTGACCTACCGTATTTTACCCCTCTTTCCCGCTGTCCTCCCGTATTAGTATGATAATAATAAAAAAAACATTTCTGTGCCTCTCCAAACTGAAATATCACTAACCTCGCGAGAACTGGTGAGAAAGATTGTTACAGAAAATATGATGTCATTAGACAACAGCACTGTTTGTGCTTTACTCTTATGTAAAAATCAACCACTCTGGCCCCGCCCACAAATCCAAAAAAGGGTTAAAGGATATAAAGTCTGCAACAACTCTGTATAATAAATCAGTGAATGCCAGAGAACCACATAAGTGAACATAAAATATAAGAAATGTGTAATTAAAATAAAATGTTTCACTTTAAGACAAGAAATGTGTATATATGCTGAAAATATATAAAATAAATAAATGTGCTTCAATTCCCTTTTGTGTTTTCATTTAGGCTGTATTATAAGAATTAAAAATGTAGGAATGTCCACAGCATTTCAGTGTCAACAAAGGTAGGTCTATCAGATTCTGATCATCCAATTGTAGTTTGTCAGTGGTTCACAGGTGGTTGTTTTCGATTTCTTGTAAATCTGTCTTAAAATGTAAGGGATCCTGAACCTCGGTTGGGCTGGTGGGCCGAAAGGGGGAATTTCCCTTATTCTTAAATCCAAAACTTGACAGCTATGACTAATGGACTGGCCATTTATGCACAATTGTGCCATATGCTTCTTAGGGATAGGCACCGGAGCCCCGTTATACCTTTATTCTACCTTTGCAGGGCTAATATGTAAAAAAGAACGATAGTGACAGTGAATTATTTTAAAGTGATACAATTGTGCAAATTTTAATGCCCCACGAATGCTTATTTGCTGAATATCATATTGAGGAAATTTTATGTGCATAAATTTAACATTGTGCCAGTCAATATTCAGTAACTAATATTGACTAAAATTATGTGTTTATTACGGTTTTGTTTTTTGTTTTTTAAACTTTGCTTGACTTTATAATATATACTGCTCAATGAAATATCCCCTGTTTTTTCTGAGTGGTGTAGTAGTCTGTAATAGTCTATCAGAATGCGTTAAACGATTTGTCCTTATTTGTGTACGATTATATCAGTCCGGTGTCAGCCTCAGATAGTCCGATGTTACTAAAGTTATAGCCCTACGAAAATAAATATAATATTAGATTTGAATTATATCAGATTTAACGTGGTATGTAAACCCCATAAGTAAGTTGTAATAATTTTGCACAGGATAAGTATCGCCAGCTTCAATGTGAAAAAATTACAGTGCAGCTGCAGAGCAGCAGAAGGGAATGGTTAATATACAGGTAGTCTATCAGCAATAAATCCAATAATAAACATTAATTCAAAATTTACTGGAATGCAACCAGTCATTATATCAATGTTCCTACTTAAACTTGTTTATATAACGTTTTTTATTCTATTTCTTTTCTCTTCTCTGTTTTATTTTACTTCCTGATAATTGTTTCCAAACCATCCAAACGATCAAGGAATTCCTGTGTGCTGACGAAAGGGATGGGCAACTACCGAAAAAGGATACATGTTTCACGACGTTGCTTTTAAGTCAAAACCTTTAAATCAAAAGAAAAATACATGTTTTACATTAGCCCTGGTAAAGCAGTACTACAAGTGTTTCTAAACGTTTCTGAGGCAGAATGACATGTGTTTAGGTAACTTGAATACTGTAGACATAGACAGAGTTACACATAAGATAAAATATTTGTTAATATACATGAGGAATGGGGAATTATGGAAATAAATAGCACAGATTAATTAGTGGAAAAGGAGCCAATATTTAGAAGAATAAAGTAAAACGTTTGGTGGTTTAAAACAATTAAAGAAAAACAAACAAATGTAACTACAAACAATTTGTGTTAAAACATGATGTTATTAAATCCAAAGTTCCCGAAGAATCATGAAACCCTCATCAAATATTTGACCGACATAGAGCATGTAAATAGCTCTGACGAGATTGTTTCACAGTTTGTAAAGGCTTCCTTTGTGAAAGCTAGGTTTTTAACTTTTTGCCCCAAAATGCAACAGAGGAAGCATCACTCAACATGACGCATGCATAAAACTTATTTAAAGAAAAAAAATTATGGTCATAGCCTGTAAAAAATATGATTTTGTATACAAAGCAAAAGTGTGCTATGGAACTGGCTGCGACGGTCGGCGTTACTCAAACCGGGGGTAAGCGCTCCAGGAGGAAAGCTAAGTCTGGGCCAACAGTTTCAGTTTGACTATTTTTTTTAATCAGAAAATGGTACATTTTGAGGTTTTTTTTTTTGTTTGTTTTTTTTTTTACAATATTTGTATGAAATATAAAATATATAAACAAATAAAGACCCCAAATCGGAATGGCATAAATTAAAACGTAATATTAAGCGCAACGAAATTGTTTGTCACGTGTCGCATGTGAATTGGAGGGGTTGGGGGGGTTGGGTACGCTGGCCAACACCAACCATCCACCCCAACAAGCGCCGACCCTGTCTATGGACAATTTGCGAATGAGTGTTATTATTACTAGTTATCTGTTAAAATCTTGTACAAAACTTACATTTTGATTATTTTTGGAGAAAATTCAATCCAAGCCACAGCTACTTAACATGCTTATGATTTCCACTATAAAACCTGACGTTTGAACCTACCTATTTAAACTATTGCGTATCATAGCACAACTTACTTCATTTTTCAATTGGTCATAATGTTGAGTGTAAAACTAGGTCTATGTACCCCAGACGTTTTATCCAGTTGCACTCTTTTTCTGCGTGGCCGTAGGACAGAACGCTGATTTGAATTGTTTTTGAATAATGATTAAAAAAAACACGTCACAGCCGTACAACTATATGCTTTGTGTGATTGTTAAATAATGGTAAAGGCACTATAAAAAAATCGTTTATATACCAATTATATACCAATGTAGACAGGACATACTTGTAGGTGTGTGGTTACTATACTTACAACGTCACCCATTAGTCCTACATCAGTGTCAGTTTCAAAAGACAGTGGTTGGAAGACAACTCAACCTACCCGAGAATTATACCGAAATATCTCGTCTGTTGTGATTATGATTGTCCCTTTTCCAATATTCAGAGTAGAGGGTGCGGACACATTGTCAGGACAAAACTGTTTAAATAGTCTTATAGTTTGATTATATAGTAGTAACAGCTACCGAGAATCCTGCTACACTTGCGTCTTGTCCGCGTTATATTGATAGTTAAGATTATCGGGATAGCTGTCTTAAGTCATTTTTTTCTCGTTACAAACAACAGTGTTTCATATTAACATGAGTTTTCAGTCTTGGTTAACTAACGTGTCACCAATTAATATGTGAGCTCTCTCCAGCACCCAAAGGGACGCAACAACGCGAGGAAAAGTAACGAGTAAAATTCTTGCATTAAAATAACATAGAAATGTAATATGTAAAATAATGCAATATGGTATTTCAGTTAGTTGATCTTAATATACATTTAAAGTGCTTAATAAGCAACTTTGTTTATTTTACATTATGTCTGACTGTGTTGTTTTATTTGTTGATTGATTATTTTTAGTTGTGTAAATGTAAAAAAAAAAAAGAAAAGATTCTGAGAAAATACGCATTTTTAATGACTGTGCCTTCCATATGGTCCCCTTTTAAAATGAACAGTATTTTTTAACACAGGAAGCACTGCATTTGTTCTGCACCTTAAAATTACTCTTCTATTTTGCACTAACGTGTCCTATTTGTGCAGTGTGCTCTTTATTGCATATATTCTACGTAAAACAAAAGCAAACATAACAGTGAAACATTCTTTGTGGTGCAAAGTTGCAGGAAAAATAGGGGAAGCAAAACGGTATACATGAACAGAAAATCCACTGCTCAAAAAATGAAATATGCCCTAATTTTTGTGAGCAGAATATTTAAAACTAACAAACAACAAGGGTTTAAACAGTGTAATAGTTCAATTGGGCCAAAGGTTGAGAACCTTTGATAATATACTTAATATACCCAATATACCCAATCGATGGCTTTCTTGCAACGGAACTTGGCCTTGAGATGAGAGGTGTAGGCATGATGGTAAATGATGTAAAAAAAAAAAACTAATTTCAGTCTTGCATTTAGTGACCATGCAAAATTCCCATTCTCCTCTGCAAAAAAATAGATGCTTTCACACTTCAGTCTTTTTAAAGTCGGCTCGTGAATTGTCAGCATAAATCATATAGCTTTGGATTCTGTATATAATACGCACGCATTATGACACTTTCAACAGTAGATGGCGCTGTTCATTCGTAAAATACGAGCCGTACTGGACGTTTTAAGCGTTTTTATAATTGTGTGCTGCAGATTAAGACACGGAAAGTTAAAGCGCTGTCAAAAAGTCTTTGTTTACATTGTAACAAAGTCTGTCTATTTCTCCCTAAACATGTTTAAACAAATAACCACAATTTCATTTAATGTTTTTAAATTAATGTAAATAGCATCTGTATAGGGAATTGTATTTATAGGTGGAATTACATTCTGGGTTGAAATAAAGAAATGTTTATGATGTGTCACCATTAAAAACAGACCTTGTGGCAGAATTTTCTAAAAGGCCATGGACTAAAAGCAGCTATATAGGCCTTGCTGATTTTCAACTATATTATAGTGGATTGTAATCTTTCAGGCTAATGAAATCCAGGTGGCGGGACTACGAGCTGTCAGTGTGATCGATGCTTAAACCTGTCATAAATATTGTTGCTTTCGTGCGTCTGAGGCGAACTGGCGAGTTGGCCCTGCAAACAGCCGTACACACGTCGTTAACCTGCTGTCGTCCTCATTACGGTTGGATTTAAGTTACAGGAGCAGTCAACCTTTGAGAGGTGTTAACCTGCAAAGCCGTTTAATGGTGTCAGTCCTGTTTAGAAGATAAAGGTTTCAGTCATCAGTCAAACGCTGTTCCTTTAACAATGTATCAGCAATAAAAATTGAATACTATCTTGGGTTATAAGATTATAATCATATCATGGGCAAACAATCTTCATCTTTTATAATTACGTACTAAATGTAAAGTTATATACGTTTTATAGACTCCATACGGGTTTTGTACGTAATATACAATTAAAACGTTAAAAGTCTAAAACAACTTATATGCTCTCTTATGTGGATGTGATAGAATGAAATATATGTTCTGTGTTTACATTTTGTAGATATTCTTATTAAGCAGTACGAGTGATTATGTTGCATTCGTTCTGATTAATACATTGGCTGTTTACTGTATGAATTTGAACTCTCGTTTGCATGTTAGGTATATATTTGATTAAACCGCATAAGCGAAATCGTTGTTGCACGAAAGGATAAAATGTATTTTTATTGTGATATGTTTCGACATAAAATGGTTTTAGTAACTAAATGTGTTTTTACCAAGTTTCTAACGTTAAAAACAAATAGGCATATACATTTGATGGGAAAGGTTAAGATGTTAAGATGTGATTACCTATGACAAAAGGAATGTATTATGTTTATTGGTCAAATGATCTGTTTGTCTGTCTGTCTGTCTCTGTCTGTCTCTCTCTCTCTCTCTCTCACACACACACACACACACACACACACACACACACACACACACACGTTCAAAATAGTTTATCACTGAACAATATATCCTCGTTAAACTGGAATCACTTATAATTGATTATTTTAGAACATGTAGAACTTTATATTTAAATCGTAAATTGTAAAAAAAAAAAAAACCTGTGCAAAATATTCGGCAAAACTGGTGGAAAAGCTTTTTTCAATGACACATGCATGTCACAATCTTAGTGATATTCTTAATTCGAGCTCTATTTCTTCATTGAGGTGGCAGGGCTAATTGTGCTGCCGGACTGTTTTTAAGGAACATTATGTATTTATCGCTTCATATAATAAATATGCAAAAAACATATCGCTTCCTATTACACATATGCATTGCTGTGTTATGACTACATTCGAAAACTCTACAATTACATAAATTAGAAGAAAATTACAGTCAATTCAAAGAAGCCTTTGGTTTACCTATGTTTTAGATCAGTAACTGTTGTAGGCCAATGTTGCCACCCAAACTCGGTCATGTCCACTCAGTATTTTTCAACACAAAATATACTCTATGCAAAAAAAGCTGATCAAGACAAGTATGTGCAGAGAGAAACATAATTACCCAGTGGTCGTTGTGTGTCCCGTAAGACACTATCTGCCGTTTGATATGCGTATAGGCTTATCTCTTATTGGTTACAGTCTATGGAAAAAAAGGTTGATGGCATAAGATTGCCCGCTGAATTTTCATCCACACTCAGATATCTCATTTTAGTTTAGTTGGTACGCAGTCAATGGACTGCCCTTCGTAAGCAGCTTGTGTGTTGCCAGAACACTTGATACTCTATGCTTCCCCTTCTATGCAACACCTTCAACACAGTCTCTTAATTTAACCTATATTTCGTTTTTGGAAACTTAAAATCCTGTATTTACCATAATAACCCTACACAATCTGCCTCAATATCATGGTTCACTGAGCAAGGGAGTTTATTTAGCCTCTATTATTGTGTACTTTCAACTTAACTTTAACATGTGCAGTGCTAAAGTAACTCTTATGGTGACCAGTTAGCCTACCTGAACACAGCGGAAGCCTTAATAAGGTACATATACGAAACCATAAGTAGGTTCAAATTTACCAGTGGGGACAGAAGAAGTGTTAAAACTTTAGGATTTTGATATGAACAAACTCTTAGAATGTTTATACATGGCGTTGTATAGATCATGTTGTTTTCGATGCGTTGTCTTAAAAAAGCTATCCGTGGTAACAACACTGCAAATGAGATCGCTAAAAGATTAGCCCGACCAGCTGTGTTGTAGGTATATGTATTTATTCGATATTTATGTTGTGTTACCCATAATTTATGTTATGGATTGTGGTTTGAACATTTTCTATTTCTTTTTAGTCATTTTCAAAGCTGTTCTCACGGCTCATGATTAAACTGATTATGTAGTATTACGATTTTACAGTCTCTGTGTTGATTGGTTACTTGGGTATCTGTGTCAAATAGGAATAAATAAGAAACAATAATACCTTCAAAGCTAACTTTTAAATACTAACTATTCAATTCCAGTAGGTATAAAATAGAAAATGGTCCCATTTTTGTTGTTGGTTATGTCATTTTCACAAGTTCTAGGATTCTTACGGAACGTGATGTAAACCATTTTAATGTACATAGTAATTACCATCAGAGCATGGGATGGATTCAAGATGAAAGCCCGAGGAGGAAACAGCCATCAAAGGGCAAATAATGCATCAACATAAAGCCTCGATTCCCATTGGAGCGGCATAAGTGAGTGATGTATATTTGAGCCACGAACGCGTGACGGGTGATGTTTTGCTCCGGTGTAGTTTCCAAAAATGTTTTTGCTTCATGACCTCGTAAGTATTTCAGCGTCTATATTTAATTGCATTCGTTTGTTCGACATTATAAAGACATGTCTAGCACATCAATGACATATATTCTTCTTTAATTGATAATAAAATATTTATATGGTCTAATGCGAAGCTTATCTTGACATCAAAAGGTCATAGAGTGGTCAGTTGTCTCTTATAGTCATGCTAAGTCATTAGCGTAAAATTAAGGCTGTCCGTTTTGTGACAGATTCCATCTATTGGAAGAAAACGAAAGAAAGTATAATTGTCAGCTTAACAATGAGATGTTACAGTATAATGAAATAGGATGATCGATTTCCTAGTAAAGAATTATGTGACGCTCTCTCGTTGGGGTGGGACTCTCGAAACTAACAGATATGATGCTAGTTGAAAACATGTTCCTTTAATAACGTGGTTAAGTCTACGTATATAAATAGTATATGTAAATATTATAAAACCAGTGATGAATAAAAAGATATATTATATATAGTAATTATATATTATATAATATAATATATAATTACTGCCTTAATATTGTTATAAGACTGCCGGTTAGAAAAATCATTAAAAGAAAGTTAAATCAACGACTACAATGATAGCCCGTCTAATGACTGCTAAACGCTCAAAGTGTAAACCGCTTTGGCCGCCTGCGCTGTGTAAACTTGCCTCCGCATTGTACCACCTCGCCTTTTGGTCGAGATCAACGCAATCGACGTGAACATGAACTTAGGCTACATACACGCAGCTTATATTAAAAGCATAATCCTTGCAAGATCATGGGTTTGTAATCCAGAATTACATGTAGCATTTGATAACACATTTTCAAATTATTTCCAGCTTCCGTTGTTCTTATCCCACGGTGATCTACACTGTGCTAAGTAGAGTTGCATTAGTCCGAAGTGCACTTGCAAAGAGACAGTGAAGCATCAAGTGAATGGGGACGATCAGATATCTTTTATCATTTAAAAAAAAGGGTTAATGATAGTGATGGTAAATGACTCTTTCACGTGTACACTGGTAC
>JAVSBV010000147.1:4687001-4710446 GCA_033117975.1 Parotocinclus spilosoma | reverse complement strand
ATGTTACATAGCACGTCCTGTCTTGTAACATAGGGCATGTTCGTTTAATCGGACCAGCCGGTTATTAGGATCAAAACAATCGCGTCCCGATGTGGTCCCATTAACCGGATTCGACTGTAATATATATAAGTTTTAGTAGTTAATAAATAGCGAGTCCCTTTCTGTGTGTAAATTTGCCTCATTTCGTGTTTAAATCCTGAGTGCTGTGTTTTTGGGACTGTGGTAGCCCAGCGGTAAAGGTACTGGGCTCTGGACCTCATAGTCCAGGGTTCAAATCCCACCTCTGCTTAAGCTGCCACGGTTGGGCCCTTCAGCAAGGCCCTTGCTTGATTGTAGGACTAAGATAAGTCAAGTCAATTTATTTTCTATAGCGCTTTTTACAATACAGTATTGTCACAAAGCAGCTTTACAACAAAGAGGTTTGATGCCATAGAGAATTTTGTAAGAATTTAGTATGAGTGAGCGAGGAAGAAGGAAAATCTGGGGAATTTTAGATATGACTGCAAAGCTGGCATGAATGCTTCAAACGTTTTATGGTAGCAGGAAGCAGACTAGATCTTCCTAAGAACGGCATGGCTCTCCTATTGGCTAAAGCATATCACATGACACAGAGCGAGCGTTGACGATAGGATTTATAAACAGGGATCATGCAGGCAGACTGGTAGGCATATGGGGACAATTTGGGTAATTGGGCTGCGACTCAGCATCACAGTATTACAGTATCAAAAAAAGGCCAGACCCATGCAGCTTTGACAGCTAATTGGCCACGATATTTTTACAAATGACAGCAGCCTCACTGTGTCCGGCTTTCTCAAAAGCAGCGTACACCCTGAGTGACGAGCTGAACCAACAGCTAATCCAAATGTCTGCTGCATGGGGGAAGCGTATTACTCTAAACAGCACAAATGCACTCAACCCTACTACAGCACAGTCAACATGCCATTTAGCACTCCTTATTTAAATGTCAGCTCTCCACTCGTCTTGCCATACTCTCCTTATGATCACATTAAGTACTAAACCATTACATGGACAGAGCCCTCACTGCAGCATTAGTATAAAATAGAATACTCAATCAAGACAGTCATGCTCAATTATGGCCAGAAATAACCAGAGGAGATGCAACACTGATTAATCTTGTTCTAGCTAAAGGGATCTTAATCTATATAGAATGTCTTAAACCATCTGGAAATCAAAGGAGAAAATCAGACACTCAACCCAAAACCTCAAAGTGCTCAAAGGCCAGATCTGCCCAAGAGCTTCGCTCATTTACATGGCACCCTCCTCTTTAGAAGGTAAAATCAAGTCTCTTGGTAGGTTAAAGTCCTATAGGGGAGTATGTTCTTATGCCAAATCTATGTGGGGGACATAAAATACTCAGTGGGCCTTACATTGAAACGTACTTCCACCAAAATAATATCACTGCCTGCTTCCAATTAGTTCACTGGAGTTAATCTAAAGCTCCAGTATATACATGTGTAGGAAGAGAATGGTACCATTCCAATTAAACTAATTTAACTTTTGTTTGGGAGTGGAACCCTGCCGGATGTTTAACATGAACCTTTGAGGATGTGACAGAACAAACAGAGAAGGTATTAGTATGGTTGATCTGAGTCTTTCCTCCACCCGTCTCTCTCCTGCCCATAACCTTTTAATCACTCTCTACAAACCCACTGTAACTTCGATTATACTAATAATAAGCTCACTAGTCTAAACAACAGTACCTTCTGGACATAATTATTACACCTAAAACCATGACCTGGAGGTCATGCTTTCTTTTTACCTTGCTGGCTGGAATGGCATCTTTAACGTTGAAATAGAAGCCGAAGTAGATCATGTTGAATACTCCATGGCGTCCTAGTGTGGCAGTCAGGCCCTTATTTAGCCCTTTCAGACCAAAGCCATCTGAATTAATAATCATTCGAGCTTGGCCAAATGAGGAAGGTTGCTGGATGGGGAAAAAGATACAGGAACTGATTAAATGTATGGTGCAAAATAATAATAGTTACATGAAAGAGAGTTTATGACAGTATTATTATCTTACCACATTGAATGAGTCTCTGTTGGCCTGTAGACTGACTTTCACTACCTCAAATGGATTCACCACTAGAGCTTCAGTTAAACCCGAGCCAAGTCCAGCCACGGAAAGAGCCTAATTCAGCGAATAATAGATGATTGCATAAAGCAGAGTTAAGTAGAGTAACAAGCCCAAACAAAATATGCCTACGCTGTTTACACCCTCATTACACCCTCAACAGACAGTATAGTTTAGAGTTTATACTATGTGTCAGACCAACACTATTATTCATCAAAAACAATGTGGCAGCCACATTTATCTTCACAAGAACTTGTTTGCTCAAAAGGCTCGACTTTAACCTAGTAGCTGAATAAGCGGCATCCATTTTTCACTTACACAGGGAAGAATGGGCATATAGACAGAGGGTAGGTGATGAATGAACTGGCTCATAAAAATTGACAGGAACAAAGATGAATTCGTCCAGAATGTTAAATAAAACCTTTACTTGAAAAGTTTGAATGACTAGAACACTTATTGTTAAATGTTCATAATTTCCTAATTTAAATTTTTTTAAACATTTCTCCTTAAATATCAATTCCTAAAATGAATGGATAAAATGTTTTAATGTGTACTTTTAGTCATTATGAACACTTTCATTAAATCGGAATTATTTTAATAGAGGACAGTAACAAAATGTATATTATGTGCACACAGTGATGGGTCAGAGGAACCTGATATTTTAAAATGTGAACATGTGAGCATTTTAATGTATATGCACCTAAGTGTATGAGTGTTGTTGTACTGTTGTAATGGGAAATGTCAGGGCTATGCAAGAGTCTCATTATTCTCCATTGCTCATTATACCCCATAGTTCCATGCTGGACCATCTCCTCAAACAGACCTCGGCCATGTTTATACAGCCAACCCTCTACTCTTTCATTCATTATTTGTATTATTACTGCACCCGTCCTCATCCATCAGTCTGAGCTCACTCAGCTGCACTGAACAGGAGGTGGAGGCTCAGCCATACTTCTTAAACATGCCCTCTAATATAGTCAGTCCTGCTGATGATCTTACTCACTATCAGTAAATCACACGTTATAGGTGCCTGGGCAAGCACAGCATGACATGCACAAGGAGAATGGTGAAAATCTGGGCCTAGGGCCATGGCGATGGATAGGCCAGGTGAATATTTATATTTGCTGTACAAACAGTTTGGGTATGGGGTATGTGTAATGCAAGGAAATGTGCAGTTGAGACAGTGTGTGTCAAAGCTGACGGAAGGAGCTACTGTAATTGAAGAGCTCTCACATCTCACTGGCCCACGCCTACACCTATTTGAATTTGTGAACTGCTTACTAATGCTATAAGCAATCTGTATTTTTTTGCTTTTAAGCAATACAGCAATACATTAACTGGAAATTAGACAGTGACTGTAACAATTATTGTGATTTATCCAGCCTAATTGCTAGCTATTAGCTTATCCTGTGCAGATTTAGAAGATAAAATGCATGCAGTAGTGTGTGTTTGTGTATCAGTTTAACTCATAAGAAGACTTACCAGGCCTTGAGATAAGGGAGTGAAGCTCAGCAGTTTCTTGTATTGCTCAAAGGTGAAAAACTGAAGAGCAGAGCAGAACAAATGAGCTGTCAGCTTCAGGAAGTACAGACTAACACACGGACACACGGACACACACAGACACACACAGACACACACAGACACACACAGACACACACACAATTCTTCAATCACTGCAAGAACTTTCCATTGACATAATAGTACTTAATGCTACACCTTGTCTCTTTTGGTTTCATAAAAGAAACTGCACTTTGAAAAACAGTCACATTTTTCAGTTTTCGTTGGCACACTTGTTGACCAAAGTGGTACACAGTATAAACTTGACCCCCCCAACTGTATGCTGCCACCCTGAGCAAACACAGTTCGGGTTGTGCAAGGAAAGCAAGGGAAAGCTCTCACAGACCATGAAGATCATATCACAAACACACTAGTGTATCCATGCACAAACGTGTCACAGTGGTGGTCATTGTCAATTAGAAATATTCGTACTTCAGAAACAGCACTTGTGTGAAAGTGTTGATTTTTTTTGGAGAATCACTTTAAGGAAATTAAAATAATACGAATAACATATTTGGCTGGTGGACTTGCATTTGTTGTCAGTAACCACTCGATCATTATGAAAGTAGAATCAGGTTGTTTTATAAGTAATGTAGGTGCCCTGTATAATACAAAAAAAGGTACACTGCATAAAGCATAATATATATAAAAAACTGTACACTGCATAAAGCATAATATATATAAAAAAACTGTAACAAAAATTGTAAAACAAATATGAATTAGGGTAATCTTGTTTAATTACCTCATTAGGACATGTATAAATATAAGAGACCCTAATACCTGATTACGACTCAGCAAAAGAGATGTAATGGAAGTGTCAGATTATGTGTGGGCAGTGAAAACAGGCTTTAAACCCACAAAGCCTACAAATAATGTTTTCAGAATACAATACTTTTGACAATTTTTGAATTCATTCCAATTTCATTCACATGTACCCTAATCATGGTGATATGCTGAAAATTGTGCTTGTTAATTACAGGTTATTAATGCATGCGTGTGTAGTAACATTAGGCTAGTATGTTAGCTTAATAAGATGCTCAAGAGTCCTGCTAAATTGTGCCACTTGACTAACGTCAGGTCTGTGTGTCGTTCAAGATTTGTATTATCTTATTCATGACTTAAATAAGTCCCAAAATATAAATTTAAACTAAATGTATTTCATAGTGAATTTGGTTTGACTAAAGTTGCTGTTGGCATCAGTGGCTATTTCAGCGATGCACACACAAGTTTATATGAGGACTAGTTATATGCACACAAGTCGAAAGGACCCAGAATGCTCTACCCTGTGACTGAACCCAGGACTTTGTTGCTGTAAGGCGGCAGTGCTACCCAAGCCACTGTGCCGCCCGTAGTTCATAGTGTAAGAACTTTTGTGTAATGCTGTATTAGCATAAGACCCTGTCATGTTGGTAAGCCTATATTGGCGTACATAACACATATACAAATATTCGGACAGTATAAAAGTTATAAACAAGCATTCCTTTGCTTTTTAAATTATACAAAGATAAAAGTCAACTCCCACTGAAAGTGGCACGGTAGCTTAGTGTGTTCGCACTGTCGCCTCACAGAAAGAAGGTCCTGGGTTTCTGTCCCAAATGTATGGGGTCCTTTCTGTGGGAAGTCTACATATCCTCCCTGTGTCAGCATGGCTTACTCTGGGTGCTCCGGTTTCCTCCCACAGTTCAATTAAACCTGCTTGCTAGCCGAATTGGCCATGTCTGAGTGTAGTTGCCTAACAATTGATTGGTGCCCTGTTTATGGTTGTGCCTGCCTTGAACACTGTGCTGAAAGGCACAGCTCTCCAGTGACCCTTGTCCAGGATCAGATGAACGAATGAATAAAGTCCCACTGTCTTTGGCCGGTAAACTCTCTTCTGATTCAGGTGATGTGTCAACAAGGTTATTTTATTGTAATTCAGTTGTTAGTTGTATTATTAAAAATCATTAGGTTGCATGCAAATACAGTTAGTGAGAAATGGGAGGGAACAGTGTGAGAGAAAGACCCCTCATGTATATTAAATATAACACCATCCATCGTTTACCTTCATATCAAACATTTACCTTTATTAAAGCAAGAATAAAAAGACTGGGAAATGGTGTTCTATGCCACACTGAAATAAGTAAAATGTATGTTATGTGCAATCTCCATTGCCACTGTGCAATATTCACTGCCACTGGGAAATACTTTTATTTATATAAGATCTTTGAGGCTACATGCTTATTTTTGAAGCTTAAGCTTTGTGTTTATTTACAGTTTAAGTGCACTGAAAATGCTTGCATTTGACTTTTCATTGTACCCGTTACAATGACAATAAAGAATCTGAATCTGGACATGCCCTATGCCCTAGGGCATGTGAGAGCATAGGCCTCGTGTCATGTCAGCCACAGTAATCTGTGGAACAATCTGCTCAGCCTGCCTTCAACAGCATTAAGATCTGTGATGGTGAGGGAGGACTGGCTGTCATATAGGTTAACCTCATCACAGCTTCCCAAGCTTTTATCAGGCATGGTTACAAAGGAATACAGCAAACTGCTTCAAGAAGTATGTACTTAGAGGTTTGTGGGTGCATGGTATATATTTGTAGTGTGTTGTGTCAGAGCTGTTACCTTGACTGCTCTCTTTGGTGTTTCAGCTAGAATGGGGGGCAGGATTCCCTTATAAAAACCATATACTCTGTAAACAGAGGAAAGTTTATTAGCACTCAAAAACGTGTAATATATGCGTAGCTATTTAGCATTTCTTATAAAGCGCTTACAAAACACATGCATGAAATCCATTCTTATCATTAATGCTTACATGTGACTGTACATGTATGCAAAATTGCAGGACTTGCTAAGCAGATGACCTTACGATGGATGAACGAATGAGTGCGAAGTTCCCTTATAACAAAACAGCTTTATTGCAAACACTATAATGGCGATCCTTTACACAATGAGTTGCCACAACAAAACCCTTTTAACATCAGCCTAGTATTTAGGATAAATGATAATGTCAGTACACACAGCCTTTACAATGTACACACATGAGGAAAATACATTTGCAATCAACCCACCTGTTGCCAACACAGGAATTTTAGACAGTGTCACCATGCCACTTCTATGGAAAACCACCCCTGTCATCACTGATACATACTGCTGATTAGCTTGACAGTGCTTCAACTGTTTTTGGCTATTTGTGTTGAAGCAATTGTTTCCTGCCAAGAAACAAGTTCAACTGGTCTATAAGCTTTAACAAGCAAAACTGCAGTGCTAAATAGAACCAGATGCCACACAAAGCTCATTGGTGCAGGAGGTAAAATATTTTCAGGCTCATCATTGTGTTTTTGATCCAGTTTAATTTAATAAGCATAAAACAGAAAATCGCAAAAAGGGGCCAGTGATTTTAGTACACGTTTCCCCCCCATAATATTTCATAACTCGCTTTCTGGGGCACACAACTTTTACATTTACAGAATTTATAAAATGTGACTAACAGCAGACTTACTGAACACCGATACAAGTATAATGACATTACATTTCTGAAAAGTGTTTTATTTTCAGGAGATTTTCCTTACATTCACATCATATGCTTTCATTGTATAACATTCTGTTGTGCTAAACATTCAAATATGCTTAAATATTAAACTGCTGCAAATATGCTTCTTCACCTACCTGCTCAACTTTACATTGCTATAAATTGGTATAGGGTGCCCTGTATCAGAATAATTATAGGAGTAGAAGTACATAAGAAGAGAACCAGGCTCAATACCTGACAGTACATCCCTGCTTAAGGGCATTGCTTTAGGGCCAACAGTAACAGCTTGGCACCTTTGGAAATTCTGGTTTCCAGTTCAGTACCTTAATCTCTGATACCCTACAAAAAAATCATATTCAGGTAAAATGATTTTTGTGGTTGCCACAGGCTATGTAAAATGGAGATGCCAGGCAACATTCAACACATTACCATCTATGACCATCCATCAGTCATATTTGAATGCATGAACAAATGAATGACTGGGTGCAGCTTTGAAAGAAACACTGAAGGGAGATTCTATATTTATTTGGATTTATTTATTTATAATAACTTTTAACTTCAGAATAGCGAGCTTCTTCAAAAATGGAAGGACAAAGTTTTATAAACACAATTATAGTGATTTATGCAAACTTGCAGTAGTTCATTCTGCATTATATTTATATGAATAACTTAATAAAAACTCTAGCTACTCGCATTTCAAGTAATGTACATTTGTATTCATAAAATAATGCTAAATTAATAAAATAGTAAACTAATTTTAATAACCGATGTCAATTACAATATTTAAATCTTTACACAGTAACATCAGACTACAATTGATGCCACAGAAACAACATTCCCTAATAAGCGAAGTATGTCATCATGTTCTTACTCTTGTCAAGAAAACATGAGTAGCCTGACAGCCACCGTTTAAAAAGCACACGTATACATTTCTGCAGTTGAAACCTGACTCTGTTTTCTTAATATTAATGTCAGGACAAGCCTGAGCACGGGAAACTTCATTCACTATCTGCAACAATGCTGCGGTATGGAGAAATTGTGTAGGTTACTAAGGTTCCTGGCTACATTTAATGAAGGTGAATAGCATACAATACACAGTTGTATTATGGACATACTTTACAAAACAATTAGAAAGCTACTTGCTGCTAGAGTTCTCTTAAGGTTTGGCAAGCATGTACTATGGAGGGGACGGGAGGGTATCAGCATAATGCAGGAACTAATGTAGTGAGTAGAACAAAGCCAGTATATCCTTACAATGCATTTAAACAGCTCTGCCATATGTCATGGCATAAAATGAACTTTTTTGGGGTTCTATTGTTTACAACTTTTCACTTTCTTAAACTGACTGAATTTTCCAAGTAAATCATTATTTGAACCAATATAAAAGATTTCAAGAAACTGGGTTAAAACAACGTAAGACAAACAATCTACACCAAACTATCCGGACGAGTAATGCCCTAAAGAATGATGCAGATAAAAAACAATTTGTATTTACAAAGGGACAGCGCAAAATTTGTTTTATAACTGTGAAGATGTCATGCCCTCAATGCTCGGTCTTTGTGAGTGAGCAGTAAAATGAAAGTGAGCAAATGAGGTTTTTGAGTTCCAGTCCATGCATGTGTTGATACTGAATACACAATTGTGGAAAGAGAGGACAGTGTAGCGTGACTGCTGCATGTGAAACCCAACACACAACAGTATTGTGAAAACACAACCCAGTAGTCAACAGAGATGATCTTGGCTGATTGCGTCAGGGTATAAATATTATTGCTTCTGCCAGGAGAGATGGGCCGATTACCACGAGGCAATTTGCCCAATCCATGACTATATCTTAAAACTCGCTAAATCCACACTCGCCTCACTGTAGACAAACAAATAATCTTTTTATATGCTTTTGCGCATATGTGGTATTTTAAGTGCCTACCAACACACAAAGTGTGAAAATCAGGCAGATCCAAAAAAATGTGATTCAACAACTTCGGCTCCCTTTCCTATATCACATACTGGCCCTTCAGAATCCTCTGAAATATCTCCAAACGAAATATCCCCTTTGTTTTTGTCAGCGGTGTACATTTGTCAGTCCCATCTATAAATTATATGTTTAAATGACTTTAATAAAACAAACTATTTAAGCTTTGGATATTACACTTCAAAAAATGAGGGTATATTTTATTATTGGATATTTAATTTTGAAATATCCCCTAATTTTTGTGAGCAATTTAACTATTAAGGAGATGAACCAGTTGTTGGGGGGCAAGTAGTTGTTAATTATCAATGAAAGAAACAGGCACTTAAATTAGGGTGAAATCGGTGCTGTGGTGCCTGATCCTTGTGGTATTTTGGCCAAACCATGTAACAGACAATTAATTAAGAACAAGGAAACTGTATTAATTTTTGGAAAGGAGTATGTCACCTTTAGCACCGAGACATGTCAGCTGGCACATCATGCTTCTGGATACTGATACTGAGCACTGATACCAGAGGACTGTCATGAGTGAGGGAGTGTACAGACAGAAAGGAAGCCCCTTCTCCGATGCATGCAAACTCACTTCCTGGCAGTGGTTAGTCTGAGAAACCATCAGGTGGTCAGATAAAGCTCAGATTTGTAACACACACACTCAAGAACCCATTTGACTGAGGCTGGTTTGAATGCTGATTTGACTCTAAATGTAAAGCACATGCAAGGTCTCCACTAGAACTTCGTAAACAAATCTATCCCTATTTAGGATCTGTGTGGGTCCAGCTGCCTGTGTTTGTATAGGTGTGACTTGTCTTTCATTTCCATAAACCCATTTTCTCCTATTCAACACAGAGCCACATAACTCATCAGAACAAAAAGAAAGGAAGGAAATGATGCATTAAACAAATTGGATAATGCAACATAATGCTTGATACCAGTCTGATTTCTGATACGATTTTTATTTAGACCTCACACGATTAATGGACTGACAAACTAGTTATACACCAGGTATAAAGTGCAACTTGCTTTTTTTAGCTGTATCTTTTAATCATCTGCAGTTTTAATTTACATTGGCTGAGAATATGCTTCGCTACTGTGGTCCATGTGGCCTACACCCAGTCAACAGCCTTATGCTTTATCTGCATATATTAATCTTCACTGAAAGAAGCTGCAACCTTGACACTATCCAAGAATAACACAGCATGAATCAGAGACACACAACTCACGCAAATTAGCAAGCAGACACACAAACACGGCATTTGTTATACTTATTAAATATAGAACAAAGGGATCTCAACTTTCATTTGTTTAAGAGCTTGTTTCACTGCCACCAATGTAAAAAATATAACTAACATTTTATACCTGATGTCCTCCATAATGCAACTCTCCCTATTTGTCCGGATTTGGGAATGGCACCATTAACAATGCACCCTGTTTCTCCATAAATGTACCACCTGACATTCCCATTGTCACTCACACCCAGGATTTGAACCCAGGACCTAAGACACTGCAGTATCCAGAAGCTTATTTTACCCACTGAGATGGGAAGTATCTGTGTGGGTCCAGAGCTCAACATACACTATATATTGCCAAAAGTAATCAGGTTAATGACCAACAATGGTTAACAATCATTTTTCATTCATAATTTACAAACATTTGTGAAAGAATGGGTCGCTCTTAGGAGCTCAGTGAATTGCAGCGTGGAACTGTGATAGGATGCCACCTGTGCAACAAATCCAGTCGTGAAATTTCCTCGCTCCTTAATATTCCACAGTCAACTGTCAGCTGTATTATAAGAAAATGGAAGTATTTGGGAATGACAGCAACTCAGCCACAAAGTGGTAGGCCAGTTAAACTGACAGAGCGGGGTCAGCGGACGCTGAAGCGCATAGTGCAAAAGGTTGCCAACTTTCTGCAGAGTCAATCACAACAGACCTCCAAACTTCATGTGGCCTTCAGATTAGCTCAAGAACAGTGCACAGAGAGTTTCATGGAATGGGTTCCCATGGTCGAGCTGCATCCAAGCCATACATCACCAAGAGCAATGCAAAGCTTCGGATGCAGTGGTGTAAAGAGTACACCGCCACTGGACTCTAGAGCAGTGTTTCTTCATCTGGCAATCTGATGGACGAGTCTGGGTTTGGCGGTTGCTAGGAGAAGAGTACTTGTCTGACTGCATTGTGCCAAGTGTAAAGTTTGGTGGAGGGGGGATTTTGGTGTGGGGTTGTTTTTCAGGAGCTGAACCATACCTAGACATTTTGGACAATTCTATGCTCTCAACTTTGTGGGAACAGTTTGGAGCTGGCCGCTTCCTCTTCCAACATGACCTTGCACTAGTGCACAAAGCAAGGAACATAAAGACATGGATGGAGTCTGGTTGGTGTGGATGAACTTGACAGGCCTGCACAGAGTACTGACATCAACTCGATAGAACACCTTTGGGATGAATTAGAGCGGAGACTGAGAGCCAGGTCTACTTGTCCAAAATCTGTATGTGACCTCATAAATGCGCTTCTGGAAGAATGGTCAAAAATCCCTATAAACACACTCCTAAACCTTGTGGACAGTCTTCCCAGAAGAGTTGAAGCTGTCCTAGCTGCAAAGAGTGGACCAACGTCATATTGAACCCTATGGATTATTAATGAGATGTCACTTAAGATCATATGTGAGTCAAGGCAGGTGAGCAAATACTTTTGGCAATATAGTGCATGTTAACAAATCACAATGAATTAAGATTAAAAGAATGATGTTATTCATCAGTAATCCTTGCTTGAAAAGAGCAGATTTAATATTTGTGTAAATCAATATTCGGTCTGTCCTAAAAGTTATGAAAAATGTTAACCTAATCTTGAAAACATAACTGAATCTAACAGAGATTTAGGGACTATTAAAATATGGCTATATAAGAAAACACAATTTATTTTACAATAACGTATAAGATTCCTGAAGGTTATTTAAAGGCTAATATGTATCTGATTGTGCCCCAGGCTATTACAGTGTACATATGCTATGCTATGCTATGCTGTTGTGAATATTTACACATAAAGGAACTTTCTGTTTAGCTGTGGACAGGAAGTTACAGATCATGTAACAAGCTTAACTTCACACTTACACCTAAATACTTGCTGTCTTGATTCATTCACATGAAATATGACCAGATTTATAAATTGAAATAGTGCCTTAGGCATTGGCAGCTAGTTTGTTGTCATAACATATTCAGGAACATCCCACCAATTACTGTATACTACATAAGTAATTTATATATTAGTATTGGCTTGCTTTTGACGTTGTGATGTGCTAAAACATGGCAAAAGTATTTCTCCAGACCTCGGATGAATCCCTTGTACTAATAGCATTATGTTTCTAGTGTGTAGATTACAGGGGAAAAAAAGCACATGTTGGTAGGTACAAAGTACAAAGCTAAGTACAGTTTTAATAATAACTACTGTGGCCACCATCACCATTTGTAAAAATTATATCCAAACAGCTCAGCCTGGGGAATTCTCAAATATGGGGCCACCATAACACAAATATCCTGGGGGTGATAATTGGGGTTGAGGAAAGAAGAGTCAGTGTCCACAGGGGAGGCGTGTGCAGATTGAGTTGCTGACAGCTGCACAGAGAGAGAAAGAGAGTAAGAAAAAGAGTATTTGTGAGCTGGTGAAGGATCTCACAGCAGTTGCTCACCAGGAGCTGCTGCTCCTGCACTGTCACCTGGGGCCACACACCTTAAAAACCGATCTGTTTGAGATGCACCATAAAGCTGTCGTCTCACCATAGACAAAATAGCAAACACTATTTCAGTTCTACACTCTATCAATCAGGATCTGACAAATAGCTGGAAGTTGTGTCTGTTAGAGAACATAATTAAATTTAAGTATGGTCTACTCTTCATTAGAGATAAAGTGTATGTTTTATCATTTTCCCACAACTACCACAGAACCACAGAATGTAACAAACTAACAAACAGTTCTGAATTTGGATTATGAACCATACAGTCATATTGACTACAGTGAAAGGTTGACCTTTCCAAGTCATGTACCTCAGATATCATGACAAGTATAAGTTAATACTTTAATAAATAATCAATATCTTACCCCTCTTTGTGAAATATGGTCCTGAAACAGTCTCCGAGACTTTTATAGCTGTGTGGATCACTGGCTCCCCGTTGAATCTGGAATCTAGGGAAATCAATTACAATGTGATTTATTAATCCAAAATAACAAAAACACTTAGTACAGAAATATACTTTTAATATTGGGGAATTTCCAAAAACAGTTTATCATTAATAGGAAATCATTTAACATAAATGGTAATTTAATACAACTATTTAAAAATGTTCCATGTGTCTCAAAGTTGAAAGTACCCCATACACTCATTATTCCTTACTTACTCCTTCCTCACTTATTTTATCCTTGTCCAATAACCACATTATTACAGATATGTACAGTGGTGGCCAAAAGTTTTGAGAATGCCACTGTATTAGTATTTACGGTGGCAATTGGTATTAAATCTAGATTGTGAAGAGTAGTTACATTAATTGCAATTCATTGTGAAGTAATTTCCTGGCATGAAAATGACCGTATTGTAAAAATTACATTACAAAATGACATTACAGTCACTGCCTTTTAGCCCTACAAAGTGGCCTGCTAACATAGCCAGCTGATATTACTATATCACGCTGATTAGAAGGGCAGACTGGTTGCTTTAAAGGGGTTGTGTTGCTTTTAGGTTTTCTTCTGTTGACCATAGTTACCTCCAAGTAAACACATGCAGTCATCATTATATGGCATCAAAAGTGTTTCACAGGCAAGGACATTACTGCTTGTAAGATAGCACTCCGATCAACCACTTATCATATAATCATGAACTCCAAGGAGAGTGGTTCAATTGCAGTAAAGAAGGCTTCAAGGCGCCCAAGAAAGTCAAGCAAGCACCATGACCATCTTCTAATAAAAAGGCAGCTACGAGATCAGGTCACCACCAGTGCATCTGAACGTATAGTGAGACACAGACTTTTGGAGGATGGCCTGGTCTCATGAAGGGCAACAAAGAAGCCACTTCTCTCCAAGAAAAACCTCATGGACAGACTGAAATTCTGCAGGAAGTATAGGGATTGGACTGCAGAACATCAACAACAGTCTGGAACATCTGGAAAAATGATTGTCCAGAGAAGAAAAAGTGAGTCCTGTGTCATGATAACAGTGAAGCATCCTGAGACCATTAATGTGTGGGGTTGCTTCTCATTCAGGGGCGTGGTTTCTCTCAATTTTGCCAAAGAGCACTGCCATAAATAAGGAATGGTATTAATGGCGCGTTGAACAAAGCATTAAAATTTTAAGCCCATGGCCAGGTAACTCCCCAGATTTCAGTCCCATTAAAAACCTGTGGTCAATTCTCAAAAGGAGAGTGGACAAGCAAAACCCCAGAACTGTGTTCAACTTCAAGCACTGTTGCCATCATTCAAGATTTTGCGAAGAAGCATGCCAAGGCAAATTGCAGAAGCCTTAAAGAAGAAGGGCCAATACTGTAAATGTTAAGTCCTTGCTTAAACTGGATGTATTTGTCAATAAAAAGTAATTAAACATATGGAATTCTTGTAATTGTACTTTCTTGCACCATATAAACATCTGACAGCAAACCAAAACAAATGTGTGCCATTCTCAAAACTTTTGACCATGACTGTAATTTCTGATTTAATATCCATCTCCATTAAGTCCTTTTACAACTGCAAATGGCACATCCTTATTAATACAATCAAGATTTTAACATGTTTTGTATATTCAACCACAAGTCGCAAAAATACAAAATTAAAGCACATATTCCCCCATGTTCATCTACTAAGAGCTATATGATAATGCAACATGAAATGAGAACATGTTGCATGCATATTGCTTTATCTAAAAAAAAAAAAAAAAAAGAATATATATATATATATATATATATATATATATATCTATCTATCTCAATATATAGCAGTAGTGTGTCAGTGGCTGATATTTGTTCCTGATCTCTTACATCCCCTGATCTCTGTGAGGCACATGTGGTTGTCCTGGATTTGCTAGACTAGCAGAGAAGTTAACCATTTATTTAACCTATGTTTTCCAACTAGCCCCGTCTCTCCATAACAGATGTTCAGGTTTCAAAAGCTGTTGCAACACTTTAGTAACCTATTGTAGCAGCTTTTCATGCATTACACAAACATTTTTGTATTAAAAAACTGGTTGGGGGGAAACTTTTTATGGCAGTAACGCTCTAATCAAGGGAATCTGGCTCTGTGTAAACATTAAACATGGAAATGAACTTGAGAGTGAATTTACTCATTAGAACATTTCACTCTGTCATTCTATTCACCTATCGCTTCAGACACAGATCTATAAAGAAATTAACTAGCTATAAAGACAGATAAATAAAAATAAGATTTAATAAACCAGACCAAATTTAAATGCTAGAAAAAACAGAAGAGCAAACAAAGTTTAGGGAGAAAAGCTGTTGGACAGAAGGAGAGGAGTAAAGATTCCACTCATATGGCTTTAAGTCAAGAGGTCAGCAGTTAGTCGTTCAAGCGGGTGTCTGATGGGGTCATAAAGAACCTTTGTTTCATCGAAGGCAGAAGTTTACTGAGGTGAAGAGTCTTTCATAAAGCCTATAGATCAGCATCTTAGAGGGGTGTCCCCAGCATTCAAATTGATTGGATAGGTAAGCAAAGGCTGAAAACCAGTTAAAACAGCATCAAAAATAAATATGCATCACCAGTAAAGGGAGAGACAAAACATTTTAGAATAGTGGGCTTCTTAAAGGCTTATTAAAATAATTAAAAGGCTTAAGAATTATAGACATGCCATTTTCCAATATTTGGTTTGGAAAGCTAGCCACATCCTTGGAGAGAGAGGCAGAGGGTGAGAGGGGCGGCATAGTCCACTCTCAGCCCCTTGACTCCACACCTGACCCTGGGGTCACCTCATTTCCTTGTGTCCCTTTCCTACCCTCCCATAAAATCCTGCACCAAACAGGGTTGCAGAAGATAATGGGGACATGAGGAGATCATGGCACCAAAAGATGTCCTGGGCCTCTTGCCACACGGACACATGACTAAAGAGCTGGGTACGCTAACAGTTTGATAATGCATAATGTACAGAGGAAGACAAGTTAGCAGACAGAGGTAAAACCTTGGGATTTTATTAACAAACGGAGCTTTAAGACTACTCCTTACACAAACCTCAGGGCACAATGTACTCAGAAATGATGCTTGAATTTTTACTATCCCAGAGCACAAGGAATAGCCAGGTGAGGGTGAGGATAAGGGCAGATTTGGTGCTTCTGTGAGCAAGACGAGCGCTAAGGGGTAAATAACCCTGCAGTCGTTACCTGACCCCAAAAGGTCTATAAAATGTGCAGATTCAAGACACAAGCAAAAGAGGGTAAATAACAGTCAGGGGAAGGGAGACTTTGTATTATGTTCACAGGCAAGTATGCAGCTTTTCAGGGCCAAACCAAGACAGTGACTATTCTTCCCAAATACCCTGGTGGTAAATGGGACCACTTTAAGTCCAAAGGGGGCTGATGTGCTGTGCCAAGCTAGTGGACAAGGTGATGGGTTGAGGCCCATTAATGGTGGGTGTTAAAAACAGCCCTTTGGGAAAGGTAGTGGGTTACTGAGTTGATCAAAAGCTTTAAGCTTGATGGCTTTGCCTTTAAAGGGGCAGGTCGAACTTTTAAAAAAGGTCTCTTAAATTTGCCTTGTTAAAATTGTGGTATTCGTTTAGCAAATTTTGAAAAATGGGACCAACTAATTTAGAAGTAGAATTCCGATACTGGAAGGAGTGTAAGTAGGTAGTAATATTGAGGTATGCAGCTTATGGACAGGCATGCTTCCAGGTCCCATACATTTAAAGGGTACAATTGCAAATGAGATGGCAGGTCTATATTGTTCCATCATAAAATACTACAGTGGATAAATGCAAAAATCTAATTACAAAGACATATATATATATTTTAAACAAAAAGCTTACTCAAAGATTCGTGTAAAGAGAGCAAAAGAAACATGCATTGAGCAAGGCTTTTCCTTCAAATGGGATTTGTAGTACATGACGTAATCCAGAAGGTAGCATTAAAAATAAATCTATTTTTACAACCAAACAGTTAATTTTAATGGCTGGGATAATAAAAAATGGCAGAAGTCTATGGTAACTGAGGTTAAAAGCTCATACATGGCAGATGCAGGCCTTAGATCAAATTTGGACTGGGTAGCAGCACTTACTCTAAAGATAAGGTATATAAGACTGTGAATACTAAATTGTAATGTTTGCAGACACCCCAGCATGAAAGGACATGGCCTTCAGTAGAACTGCTGTATAACTAACCATTCACTGCTGCTGATATATGGTAAGTAAATCAAATTTCTTGAGCTTTCAAATTAGTATATCTTTCCTATGTCAGGTAATCGGATACTCTCTATGAATAGAGGAGGCCTATAAAGCAGAGCAAGCAAAGGGAAAGAGATAAAGAAGAAGATGGGAGATCAGGTTGGGGGAAGTGATAAAGTTTTGGCGCTTGTGACACCACAGGTTTCTGGGGATGGGTCTGGGCTGGTGTAGCTTGAGTTTCAATGGCACCACAGGCCCACTAAAGTAACTAGAAAATGCAGCTCCCGGAGGAACTGCGAATGTGTCTTGCTGTTCTGGTCTGACAAAGACCATCATATCGGAAACGAATGACTCAACCGGTTAGATATTTTAGAATTTGTTAGAAAAGGGTTATGTGTACGTTTTAAAGTTTTAATGAAATTTCGACGTGAAACTGTACCAAAGTTACGACACAGAGTTTGACACAATAATGTCATTTTATGACATCACTAGAGTGGGGCCATTCAAAATGAATGGGGTGATTTTTTTAAAGAGTGATAGAAAGTGAACAGAGCTTCCGATCACTCTGAAAATTACCAAGTCCGGTGAAATCCCAGCCGGGTCAGACTGGTCCGATTTTCGTGTCTATAGCTTAAAAATTGACAGAGCTACAGCAGTTTAAAAGCAGCCCTATTTATTGTCTATGGGATTTTTGTGCCAGAAAATTGGGGGTGCACGGTTCGAGATATCTCTTAGCTATGAGCAAGCACACTTCTCCTGAACATCCCGGACGTTTCAGCGTTTGTCCCGTGTCGATATGTCGAAAGCTCTAGGAGGAGATACTGACCGAAAATTGGTGGAATAATAAAAAAAAAATAAAATAAAAAAAAAAACGGATAACAATATATAGTTATATATACACACACACACACACACACGCACGCACGCACGTCAGTTTACAGTTTAGTCTGTGAAACCGTTCCAGACCTCGCCCATCTGTGCCAAGACAAACATTACTCACTTGAAGTGAAGATCTTTAAAGATGAAATGTGTCTCAACAATGCCGGTGGTCTTCACACGGGTCCGCAACACGTCAGACTGGGTTGGGATGTAGTCTGCGCTGGCTATTCTCTGCAGATCATTCAGGTAACTGAAAACACACGTTATTTGAAATTACATTAAGTTAATGCAGCTTTAAAAACAATTAGCCCAAACCTGTGAAAGATGCCACTTTACCAGCACTGGTTACCAACACTGGTTAAGCAGTTCAGTTCACTTGTAACAATAAGCACCTGTCTGCTGAATAACAAATATATTCCATTCATTCCATTCCTCCGTTTCTTGTTTAGCTGTATGTACAGACAGACCACTGGAGCACTTCGAATACTGCTCTGATCTTTAAAGACCGGATGATGTTTGTTTATTTGGCTTCTTTAACGTCACGTGTTGGCAACAGTGATCATCCAGCCACACGCACAAGGTTAGATCCATACCCAAGTTCATGCCAAGACCAGTCATACATCCAAAGTCAATGACAATTTAGAGACACCAATTCACCTAACACACATCTTTGGAGTGAGGAAACTGGAGTACCCGGAGTAAACCCACGCATGCACGGGGAGAACATGCAGACTCCACACAGAAAGGACCCAGGTCACTCCACCCTGGGATTGAACCCAGGACCTTCCTACTGTGAGGCAGCCGAAACTACCCACCGAAACACCGTGCTGCCCAAAGACCGGATGAAGATCTAGAGTAGAGTCTGTTCCACGGCTTTACCTACTGGTGCTCGTCTCGCAGCATGAAACGTTTCAGGCGCTTGCCATTTATACACTATTAACAAAACATGGGATATTTCACTATGGGAGATTTCATTTTTAAGTATGCCCTAATTATTTTGAGCAGAATAGAATAACCAATTCAGAAACAAACCAGTTAAACACTTGTTTTGTATATCAGAGACAGCATACCAAATGCAGCAAAGCACTATGCTGCCACTAATTGTAATTTTACACCTGGAGAGTCTATACTATTACGGGAATACACCACTACGTTTAAAATTTTAATGGTATCACTATAAACAGTGCCTTTGTAGTCCTGTTTGATGTCCCCAATGTTCCAATAAAGAAGCGTTCAAATTCCAAGGCGACAATGTATTTGTAGAGAGTCCGTTTTGATGTTTACTTTCCATATGTGTTGAGCCATTCAAGAGTTAGTAGAAATGTCTGTAAAGTGTTAATAGCAGCTAAAGTCGACCTTCTACAGTCCAAAGAAGTTTGATCAGGAATGGTCTTTTTGAGATCAAGATGTACTAAAGCTGACGAGACGAGTGCAAAAGAGTATTATAAAATGACAAATCCGAGTCACTCACAAGAGGCGCTTGAGAGACAATAATTAACCTAACATGCATGTCATTAAACTGTGGGAGGAAACCAGAATAACCGGAGGAAACCCACGCAGACACGGGGAGAGCACGCCGACTCCACACACAAAGGACATAGATCGCTCCACATGGGATCGAACCCAGACCTCTCTCACAGTTCATGATGTGTCAGGAATGAAAATTCATTCAGAACAGGAACTTGATAGAGTTTACAAGAACCTTGGTGGAAATCCATCCATGCACTGCATTTATGACATTACAAACAATGTCTGCCTTTTTTTGACACTTAAATGACCTCCCTCTTTCAACTTGTATCTATTCCTATACCTAAGCACAGGTACACAGAAGAGAAAATGGAACCTATGGCTGATACAGTAAGAGTCGTGACATAAACCCAGACAGTTCATCATACACTCAGCGGGATGAGCGGAAACAACACAAATTGATACAACCACTCAACCACGTGCTCTAACTGTAATGACATGCTTCTTGAGAGGCATGGGGTGGCATCAGTGGTTAAGGTTCTGGGCTGCTCAATAAACTGGTTTTGTGTTTAGATCTGCACACATCAATCCCAAGTTCCTCTGGATAACAACATTTGAATAACTGTAATATAACACGCTCTGCTGGCTCAGGTGTATTGTGTATTGGTGCAAGACATACTGGGACAGTAGTAAATGATATGTTAAGGACTACCAAAACCTGGAATCCAAAAACATGGATTAGCCGTTGTTTCTTGTAAATAGCTTTCCACCAGACTTTGGAACAGGACTATGAATGTGCTCAGTGTTGGTAATCTAAGTCATCTTTAAGATGCGTGTGATGGAGTGTCTGATGCAAGCCAGCCAAGTTTTCCATCAAAACACTTTTCTTACATTTTAAACATACTTCTCATGGTTGGGGCCATTGTGGCTCTAGAACTTATCCAGGAAATTAGTATAGAAATGCCCTGTTCAGGAGCCATGTCCAGTTTGCTAATTAGTTTTAAAAGCAACATTGAAAAAGACTTCATGACCCAGAGTGAAAGATATGGATAACGAATATAAGACCTTTTTTGCCACGATCAACCACCCCTACTCTACCATATGACTGTATACTCATCAGACATCAGGAATTAGTCACCTGTGACTGAAAATTTGCATCTTACAGTCACAATTCTAAGACGAATTTCTGGGAAGTTTGCCACGGCTGCTAGACCTGTAAATTCACCTGCATTCTTCACACTATGGATTTTGGAAGAGCCAAATTCAATAACTCCTTTTTGACAATGATTAACACCATTTTCCACACATTGAATGGAACATTTTCTGCACTGAACTGCTTTTTCTCAATCTATAAATCCTGTCGCACACCCTGCACGTATTTAAAGTCCATAATCATGCAGCCATCTACAGCAGCCTGAAGCAACTAAAACCTTAAACATGCAAGGTGACTACCTTTTGGTCTAGGAAATATATTAATCATAAGTCACTCTGGATAAAGGGTGTATTGAAACTGGTAACAAAGAACCTATAATTGAGGAGCATGGCTGAAATACAAAATGCATTAAAAGGCATCTGCATGTCCACATACTTTTGACCATATTGAATATATCGCTTGGGTCAGGCGATGGTAGAAGGAGCAATCCTGAACACTTAGGGTTACGTGAAAATAACACAGTAAAGTGCACTGCTCAAAAAATATATGGGGATACTTCAAAATAAATAGTAAGGGATTAAAAAAAGGATGCATTTCATTTTATTTATCATCAGAAAAGTAAATGAAAAGCAAAAAAAACATTTTTGATTACACAAATGAGATGCAAACTCGATTATCATGATTGAGTAGTAAGTGATATATTCATGGGGTGAACACTATCATGTTAAACTGGATGAAAGTGCCCCACATTGACTGTTCAGTAAGGTGTATGATCACCCAAGACTGCCAAAACACACTAACAGTGATGTTACAAGCCAATTATTCAGGCCTGCCTTCAAGGTAGTAAACAGCAGGTTAGAGAACAGACGTGTGGCTACATCCACACCACACGCGATTCATGAAAGTACATAAACCATGAAACCCACATGCAAATGTGTGTAACCACATGTCCAAACACAAGGGGGAAACAGCCCATATTGTATTCACTGTGAAACCACATGTACACCCCACCTCAACCCTTACACAGCACCTCTCACATTATACTTCTAACACTTAGCTTTCTCCCACAAACACCTCGCTTAATACAGTACAAAACAAAAAAAAGTTTGTCAAACACCTTTTTGAATCAATTGTGTGTGAAAAGCTCTATACAATAAGCATATATTTAAATATCTCCAGTTTCCATTGCAGAACAGAAGATATGCTCTGTGTGCGTGCGTGTGTGTGTGCGTGCACTCACTAGGCTGCTGAATCGTTGAGTTGGTACTCTCTGGAGCGGGCGAAACAGTTCTGAACTCCTCCATCAGCCCAAAGGCGAGAGATGATGCTGGACAGATCCTCAGGAAACACCCCCTGTTCCTCTGCTCCTGCAGCCAGAGCAAACAGCTGCCTTGCATCGTCCTACAGCACGCAGGCGCACACAGAGTAAACACTGTGTTCTGGGGACTTTCCATTTACTGATTACTGTAGCTAATTCATTCTTCCTACACTTCCCCTTAACCCTTAACACCTTAACCCACAGAAAGTTCCAGTTTCATTAAAAAAAAGCAGTTTTCCTGATCTGGCAAATGTCCCCCAAGGCAAAGCTTTCTATCTTTGTGGAGACGTTTGGTAATCTAAGGCTTTAGTATTAAACGCAAGAATCAGTATCTGTAAGTAATAGAAAACAGTTCATTAACCGGTCACAGTCTTACCGGTGGGCGATATGGAATAAACATAACCCGATATGACATCATCATTATACAAGAGATTCATCCCAATACATCACCACAGACAATATATCAAAATGTACCACAATTTATATTCATACTGTATCTGATGTGCCCATGTAATTAAACCAAACTATTTTCACTATTTAATAATGAAACATGCAGGGTTCTTTAAGCACTGCTGGCATCCTTAATACGCCAAGAAAAGCATATTGTCTAAGACGATCATTTATATGACATGACAAAATATAGCCACAAAGCCCCCCTAGACCAGCGGTACACACATTTTGGGACAGTATCGGTCCTCTCATGTAACGTGAATCAAGATATTTACAGCCTGACTTTGGATATATTATACAGAATACATTGCACAGGATATAAAGAACAAACGGTAACCACTACAAGGTGCTAAAACAGAGTGAGAAAGCAAGCATGAGAGCACATGAGAAAGGGAAAGAAAATGAGCATGCGAGAGCATGAAAGAGAAAGCAAGCATGAGTGAAAGTGAGGATGCGAACGTGCACATGAGCGAGAAGAAGACAGGCAGAAGGGGACATCAAGTGCGCCAGTTAGGACCAAGGAGCTTTTAGTGGACATGTACTGGCATATTAGAGCAGTAAGAGAGCAATTTTCTGTTTTATAATTTTGTTCATTTTTAATTTAATCTATTACAAATTTTTCTATTACTAATTTAACTGTTGTTATTAATTTGTTAATTTAATACTGTAGTTTGATATACTTTGGTGTTT
>JAVSBV010000147.1:4647922-4682250 GCA_033117975.1 Parotocinclus spilosoma | reverse complement strand
AAAAAAACTGTGCTTTTCTTTCAAAAATAAGGAAATTTCTAAGTGACCCCAAACTTTTGAACGGTAGTGTATATATATATATATATATATATATTATAACAAGACAAAATATTTTAATCATAACATAAAAATGATTTTAATTTGTTAAGAATTTTAAATATTCTGGCGATTTCTCAACGACACTAATCAAACGATCAATGATCATCAAAGGTGGTGATGGTGGCATTAACTTTTAGTAAAATTATGTCTAATGAATATTCGTTTGTTTGGTTTACTTAGCGTTGCTATCGGTATCAGTGGCCTTTTCAGCAACACACTTTTAAAATGTGTATATACACTGCTCACAAAAATAGTGGATATTTAATTTTATAATTGACTCTGCATTGCCTCAGACTTTAAAGACAGATATATAGTATATAATACAGTATATAGACGTTCTGTCTATCTACATGGTTACTCTTGTGGAGAAGAATTTCATATAAAATTGGCAACAGTGAAAACACGTATAATTAAAATGACCACACTACACAACACTACATAAAGCTGGCATAAAACAGCTTTATTTAACAAATTACATACTAAAGGTTGGACCGAAGTGACCACAAGTGTGAAAACCAAAACAGCATCAAAAGAAATTTGCAAAGCATTAATAAACAAAAGTACTTGTGCAGCAAAACCATAAAGTGAACAAAAGAAATGAAGACTCACACTCAGGATCAGACTGACAATATGACAGCCAGACAGAAGTGTTTAAAGCATGACAAGTGAAAACTGGCATGTAGAGGGGCACAAATACAAAGCAGGCTATGAGCCAGTGGGAGGGGCTGATGGTGTGCTGAGGGTGGAGTAAAGCTGTGTAACTAGATATCCACATAAAAAATTACTTGGACTTCATACTGGTCTCTAATGAGAGCGGCAGTGAGGCCGACAAACTGATCAGAGTCAGATGGAGCGCCCCAAGCACACCGCCCCCCGACCGAAAGTGCCGCCCGACACCCTCTGTTACCTCCAAGTGAGCTGAGACCAGCCCATGAACCATGTAACTAGGTGTTTTCCAGGTTAATGAAAAGCTGTAACTCCAGTCCCAGTGTCTCGCTGGAAGGCTAACTATACACCAACCCACTTCACCTCAGTTTCAAATAATCCACCTTCAAAAGAAAACATTTCCACCCAACAATAACTAAACTAAGCATTCAAGCATGTTTATAACTCGTACAACAAGAACCACCATTTGTGCCGATGACCTCAGTGCAGGCTGCTGTTAGAGTCACAGACATGCAAACCAGGTACTGAAAGTGAGTCTAGAGAATTCTCATAATTACATTTTCTAATAGTACAAAACCATTCTGACTGTAGGTAGACCAAAATGTGCACGTGCCTAATGGCTGTCTTTGATGCATTCAGAGTAGTGTGAGAAACATTTCGGCATATCTTTTTACATATTACATACTTATTACATATCTATCTTTGTCTGGGACCATGTGTGAGAGAAAATATTTTCAAGCCCTTTAACCCCCATTCCCCTCTCTCTGGCTCCAGTGCCCTCATTTGCACGGGTTAAATATGTATTCTAAAGTATATATTTTGTCAGGTTCCCCTTTAAAAAGCCTTTGATTCTGCCAAGGCGGCTTGTTGAAGAGAGAAAAAAATAGTTCATTCCAGTTGGCATCCAATTTGGAGCGCTGAACATTAAAGCCGCAGCCAGGTACTAATAAGAGCCATTCCTGCAGCTCGCGTCAGAAAGGAGGTGTGTTGGGTACAACTAACTCAATGGCTCCAAGACCTTCACTAATAGATTTCAGCTCTACTCACACTCCCAATTAGCCTGCTAGCATACTGTAGCAGGAATGAGAAGTGTAGAAAAAAGGAGTAAAATGGATACTACAAGATCTAAGTACAAATAACAGAACATAATCCAGAGTGTCAGACAGGTCTCGCATACAAAAGCGTCTGTGTCTCGCTTGCACACAAACATAAAGTAAAAATGCATGCTTTAATGGTGCTTTTACCACTTTTAAGGGACAGGCATTACAGAGAAAATAAAGTGTGCACTTTTAACCCTGACCCTGTATAAAGGGAAAGTGGCCTAACCATAGTCGGACCCAGCTAAAGACCTTAAATCATCCTACAGGGGTATCACATATCCTTTTGTTCAACCCATGTCCTTAATCTACCTTTGCTTGTTCAAAGACCAAACATATCCCAGCTTTTTTATAAAACATCTTGAAATTTATTTACTGAAAAATGACAGTGGTAAAGAATGACCGTATGTGTGCATGTGCATCCAAAATCTCTGTGTGTGTGTGTGTGTGTGTGTGTGTGTGTGTGTGTGCGGGCGCATAAGCATGTTAGCAGGAGAGCCAGGGTCTTGGCAGGGCATGCAGGGGCCATAAAGGTTTAGGAGTGGCCCACGACCTGTTTACTACCCACTGAGCAGCTCTAGTGTGAGGGCCCAGATCACCCTCCAACCCCACCCCAACTTTTTCCCTTAAAAAGGAAACGAGAAATATGTTGAGACAGCCAGCATTTACCATATACAGACTAAGGTCCATTTATTTTTCCATATTTCTTTTGGTTTTACAACCACTGAACGTGGAATAAGATAAAAATGAATAACAAGGTAAAAATGCAAGTGATTGCACGCGTTAAAAATCATGACCTAAACAGTTTGGGCTTACGGGTAAATGATGCATTTTATTTTCCACAAAATGATTAAGACTTTTGGCCCTAATGCAGACTCAATACGGTTCTACAAGCTAGATTGAAAAAAAGATTTATCAGTGTGGTTTATATTTGAAGGAAATATTTTTTACCTGGTCTTCACCACATCCAGCGGGTGCATTAAACATATCTCCACCAGTCCTAAAAAGAAAAGAAACAATAACATTAGAGAGGTAGCAGACATAAAATGTAAATGTTTATAAGGTTAAAATAGATTTTTACTCTTCAACTCCTATAAAACTCAATTTCTGAAACATGCAGATCCGATAAACAGCAGCAGGTTTTTTATAGCAGATCATGCTATAAAAATAAATCTCCTGAGGTGGAAAACTTAATCTGCAAATATTTCACCACATAAAAATCTGAAGAAACCAAGATCCATAAATTTGTAAATACAAATAGTCACAGATGTCCACAAACCATATGGCCATATGTTAGACAAGCACATGTTTGCATGCCATGTGTATGCAGAGTTTTTCCTCTTAGAAATGTTCTCCACTAATTTTCCACCTTAAAATCGGGTCACTGATAGTTAGGCCACTGTCATAATCACTAAGATTTAGTTTTGGCCCCCTTGATACTGCTGCAACAGACAGTGTGGTGAGCTCCTTGGCAGAAAATGATCCTGATACTAAGCTGTGGAAATGGTATGGAATGCAGTTTATGAGTGTAATTTACAAGTCATTACTATCAAGCATTTTTTCCTGAGCTATGTGATTCAAAATAAACAAATGCAATAAAACTTTGCCAAGCATGGGTCCTCCACATGCAGATTAAATTTAGTGAAATGTAATTGAAGAGTTATATTTTTGTTTTAAAAGTACACAAAATAGGAAATGTTGTAAATGTTGTAAAGACTACACACCAGTAGATCCACAGCTCAGTCTCCCATTTCAAGGTAAATGGGCAATTGGGGATTCAGTTTTTACTTCGGTTGGTTTTAGCGATGTGGGAAACAGTAGTTAATGCACAAAAAATCTAACAAAAAGTATTTTTTTAAGATATGGTACTTGCATTTAAAATCTGTTCAACTAGCAAAAACAAAGAAACATTCTGGTTGACTTGCCTCAAAAAATTCAGTGCAAATATTATAAAATGCTAGGACTGTTACAAGCCTATTAAACAATGATGCACTTTTATACTATAAGTGGCAAGTCAGTCCAAGATCAACTTTTTTTAAAACAATGATTATTGCTGAATTCCTACTGAAACAGGATTCACATAGAAGAGATGAGTTAAATCAAGCTGTGAAATAATAAGCATGAGTCCATGGGATAAACAGGTATTTTTCCTGCTCATTATTATGTTATAAGGCTCCAAACCTAACATACATTCTCATTAAATTAAGCTTCATTAGACAAAGGTTTTATTTATCTATATAACCATTCATCTAAGTAGTAATCTTTGAGTCTTCCTATGTGAAAACCATATTCACCACAGCATGCCAAAACAAAAGAAAGTCATTGTTGAGTACATAATGCCACGTGATTTCAAATTAAGCTTAAAGTGGATCACTCCCTTGGCACTGTAGTCCTAATTAGAATCCTAATCCTCACTGTCATCTCATGCAAAACGATAGCATACATCATAAAGGCAATAAATGATTCCCAAGGTTGGCCTGTCTATAACATGTTCTTTATATTTAACCACATGGGCAAGTCAGTTTAACCTTATGTATGATCTGGAAATAGATTTAAATGCCTGTGAGCATATATTCTAAATAAAGATTATAGATCAGAGAAACTTCCATTACTCATTAGTAACATAAGCATGCTAACTTCAGCAGAAGCTTATGTCTTAGCTGATTTAACACATTTGGGCAAGTATATCAGCTCGGAATTGTTTTGCCAGACATGAATGAAAGATAAACATTGTTTTTGTACAGGAACGTCCCTGCAACTCGAATCAGGCTGATTTCCAGGTGAACACGTGTGATATGTTTTGGAATACATTTATTCAAACGCTTGGTCTGAATAAGTTTCTGATGTTAACATACTAAAAATATCAGTTCATTCAAGGCTTTATAGCTTCAAGTACAAATTACTCAATATTTAAAGTAAATTTATTGTAAGATTGTTTGATTATATGAATCGAATATGAATATGAATGCCCTTTGCAGGCTTGTTTTCTTCTCACAGTTCACAGTGCATCACTTCCCCAGGTAAACAATGCACACGTCTTAGCACCACCATGTGATGGAAAGGATGATAGGACTCAATTAACCCTTATACGTTGCCTTATGCAATTCCACATTACTATGATCACTGTAGAAACATTTTATGGTGGATAGGGAGCACTGTAACAGGTCTGTGACTACGCAGCACTATATTCCACAGGATGCAATGCAGTGTGTGTCAAAAACCACTCCTCATGTAAACATTTCTGTGACTTGGGACAGAATAGCCATTCTGGGATTGCCTTTGTTGCCAAGGCATTGGTGCCTTTTAGTGAAGGGGTTAGAGCTAAGGTTAAATTGTGCTTGTACTTTCTCAGACCACAGATAATCACTTACACCCCATTATTACAATACCTGTTGTTTCAGAGATTAAAATCCTAATGATAATACGAACTGGTGCTTGTTAAAGATGCTCAGGTGTTTACCACCTGCCTGTTTTCCCTTACATTCAATATCTTGACATGCACACTGATAACGATCAACATTTATTAAACACCTGCAGGATAGCAGCTCTAGGTAATGTTCACATCTACCATCAGATTGGACCACAAAGATTTTGGGCATTTGAAAAATCTTTATTTTTGAACCCTGACAAAATAAAGTGGCATTACCTTTACAGTGGAATTATTACAAAGTGACATACATTGTGTATCTTTGAAGCTTTGTGTAACATCATTAATTGCTTTTAACATCATGCAGAGCAATAGCTCTGTACCCCCAAGTATTACAATGGCTTGGCCTACATTAAGTACATACTGTAGCTGGATGATGACTGCTTCCTAGAACTAGAACGCAGAACATTTCTTGCAGTTCTACATTTTCCTGTCTTTGTAATGTTAATCCAGCCCAGTTTAGATAAAGAGGCACCAATGAGGGTATTTTAGATTGAGATCAGATTCCAAATCTCTATTATTTAAAAAAAACCCTGAGCAGTTGTGCATTTCAGACCAGTAACAAACCTAAAACCAGTGCAAAAAGACAATGTGCCTCTTAATAAATATACCTACACAGAGAAGAAAAGTGTTTCTATCCCTTCGACAGGACAGTAAGGAAAACACAACTACAGTACAGACAGCCAAGTTTTATCCTTAGTTTGTTCAATCTCAGCATGATTTAACATAAAAAGATAAATCATCATCAAGCAAAAAATTGTTCGGCAGTTTAACAAAGGGAAGTGGAAAATCACTATAAGATGCACACCACTGGTACTGCCAGAGTTAAGATTAAAAGTCTTGCAGACCGACATGAAAAAGAAAAACTGGTAGACAGATTGAAAAGTTACAAAATGAAATGCATGGCAATGTGTTTATTAATCCAAAGTATGAATTATTGTAGGAACTGATTCACCACTTCAACAACAGCGACTGAGATTGAGAATTGAGAATTGTAATCTTGGTAAGGAATTTGGTGAAATGTACAGATGCATCCAAACTAGCCTTAACAACTCAGCAGTATCCACATTGTCCATGTAGCATAACTAAAGCATCATAGAGGCACTGATGTTTTATTGCCATTGGTAAAGTACTAGTGAAAGGTTAAATCATGAAGGTTGAATACATGTAATGTATTCATGTCTTATTTTGTATGGATCATTAGAGAAGCTATGTTCAGATCTGACTTCATAATATGTCACATCTGCATTCCAAAACATCGAGGACTGTGACTGTTTAACATGGCAAGCAATACTAATTTTGCACAATGTCTAAGGCAACTTTTGGCTCTGTGCTCAGAGCAGTTACCAGACTGAATAAACACTGAACAATGGTTGAAACTCTACCTATATCAGCATCTTTCTGTGTAAATAAGGTATAGCTGGTTTGAGTTTTTTTGATAAATGCTAATTGCTTCAATAACATGTTGCACCATAGATAAAAGAAATAACTGTTTAAACAAAGGCTGGAAATTAAGATTACAGCAGGGATGGACTTTTTTCATTTGAGCCTAAACTAAAATTTTCACTGCAACACTGCTGTTGAGTTTAATGGCTTCCTTCACAGATTCTACCATGTGTACACAGCTGTTCGGCAATACAGCCCTCATCCTAATTTGCTCTATTAAATATATTGTCCATAAACAAGACACTGTCTCCTTAGGGGTTTTCCAGGAAGGTAATTACCAGGAGAAATACCAGAGTGAAATAACGGTTTCCCTAATCCTAGGCAACGCTAGCTAATATCAACAGATTTTCATGAGGCAGAGTTTCAAACAAAAGTGGTAAATGTAGTTCAGACTGAATCTGTTGTGAAAGATATTAACACAAACATTAAACATATCTGGAGTGATAAAAGTGAACTCGGTTAGTTATTGCAAATATGTCTCCATTAAAATTAAGTATACATGTAAGATGTAATTAATTAATCACTGAAACTTATGGAAATTGAGCAGCAATTAAGTATTTTCTATTAACATTGTTAATTTCCACAGAAAGAAGCAATGAGAAATGGAACAGCAAAGGTAGATAAAATGACAACAAGGTATACAAACAAAAACAGAAGAAGAACGAGGACATGGCAACATGGCAAATGCACATTGTTACACACTACTTAGCAGCTACACAGCAGCAGCATTTAATGACAACATTGAAGGTAACAAATCATTTTCAGAGAAGCAAGAAGAAATCTCTTATCAGTAGCGTCAGTCCTATGACCACATAACATAAATATCTGAGCTACTTCAATATAGTATATACTTTAATATACACTCCAAATTGGACAGTGATCAAGAACATGGGCATGTAAACGTGCCGTAGGATTCGCTCAGCCCTGCATGAGAGGGCCAAACGCAGGCAGCAGATCAAAGGTACAAACCAGCATGAAGCCACGAAAGCCTGTCACTCATTTGAGTCTAATGAACTCCATCTTAGGAGAAAAGCTCCACACTTAAGCACCAAGACAAGAGTTATCGTCTTCTACAGAAAAGGGGAAATGCACAAACAAGGTGAAAAGAGGCAGGGATAAACCATGCCCATTTTTAGTGTGCTCCATATGGACGGATTTAAGCGTGCAGAAAAGGGAGGGGGAGAGATAGATAGACTTAAAGACGAAGCAAGACATTTCCTCCACCACCACAAACAAACAAACCGCTAGGAGTCAGCTGTACGTTGCAGTTCCGTAAGGACTGGAACTTCAGTAACAAACAATGCGGATAGAAACCTCTTTAAATTTGAGTCATTTTTGAAAATGAATTGATGTATACTTAATAATTGCAACTACCTGGACAAAAAAATTTTTACCTTTCATGTAAAGGTGGTAATAAATCCAGGATCCTTCAAATGACGTTGCATGAGGCTCCTGCAGATAACGTTGCAGGCTATAAATACCTGCGTGGTGTGTGACGGTATTCACAGATTAAAAGATGTGGTACAGTGCAGTATATGTCTCATTCAATGTGTGAAAAATGGGACACAAAACAGATGTTAATCACTAGCAAAATAAAGTAATTGCATCTGCGACTGCCAAAGGCTGTAATGTGTAAGAAGCAGCTAAATTTGAGGGTGTATCAAACCGTACAGCCACACAGGTCTATTAACAGTGGCAAACAAACAATCAACATTAAATTAAATTCATAAAATAAGTATATAATTGAGTATTTCCTATTTTCACAATTTTACAATCCTATACTATTAATAAAATATATAACTAGGTGTCCATGAGTAAAGCATTGACATAAGTGAGTGTGATTATAAATGACCTTTCAAATAAATAAAACCTTGTGTTATTGCATAGATTTTAAGTAAGATATTGTTACGCAAGATATACGAAAAATATTGTTCAGAATGATAAAATGTTCATTTAAAATGTACAGTATATGGACAAAAGTATTCGGACACAATTATGAATTTAGTGGTTTAATTCAGTGTCATTTGCACAGTATTTAAAATTAAGCAAGCTAGTCATGCAGGTTTTTTGTGGCATGGGGGTGGAGTATTAAAATGAATAGTATTAACATAAATAAATACAAAACTAATCAGGCTTAAAGTAGCAAAATTCAATTATGTTACTAACAATTATTAACAGCAGTTGTTAACAACAGTTAGCTGTGAAATGTAACAGGTTTATTTTAAAACGATTTATTTTTATTTGTTTTCCCCCAACAGTGACTGGTGACAGTGTTCAAATTTGTTAACAAAGTTGCAATCAATGCTTCTTAGAAAATTTTGGTTTGAGCAGATTTTTGTTTCTACAAATGCACACACATCATAAACAGAGCTCAGTGTTACAGCCGGAGCCTTTTTCTTTTCAGACCCTCTAAGGATTCAAACTTTGTTTAGCAACAAAGCTCAAATCAAGAGATTTCTTAGGCTGTCAACACGTTCTACTGTTTAATAACAGTCTTAGCAGCAATGCATTAACCACTTTCATACATAGTTGGAGTTGGAGAACCTTTTACTGCCTAGAGAAGGGAATTAACACTGTCCTGTTTGAGTGAGAGATACAAGAGATTCAAGCCACAAAGGTTTTTCCTCATTCGCTGAAGCTACTCCTTCAGTAATCATGGACTGCATTCGGTGCACCACCATCTGGTTGCTGTTTGAGGCTTAGCACTGCATCACTGGAGGAAAAATTATTGGTTTCAACATTTGGTGTTATCTTTTGTCTCTGAACCACAATGATTTTGACATCTCCTGTCATCTGCTGCTGATGTAGCCTTCCCATAGACATTCACCACAAACATGCACACACCCTGTTCGAACAGCAACACAAGATTCATCACTGTCAAAAATGTTAAAACAAAGGAAATACTGACGACATGTTCAATTTCCTTGGCAGCCAATATGTTATTAAGCTTCTCATAGGGTGTTTAAAATATTGTAACAAATTAACTAATTCAGAAAAAATGTAATGAGCTGTTTAATTAATTGTACATGTTTAATGCCCAAGGTGGTTAAACATTTGAACCACAAAGAAATGTAATACTTAGAATAATGTTTAAGGCCTGTATGACTCAATGACAGTGTTAAATTACTACATGTGGGCATGTAAATGTGGGACAATTGCCATGGAAGAGATACTGGAAAAGGTCCAAGGCACCTACCTCTATCCTTACGGATCTTAGTTTGACAGTGGTTTTGTTATGATATAAGTCTGGACAAAGTTTGTTAGAACTTAAATGAGCCAATGACAACAACAACAACAACAAAAAAACAACAACCCCAAAACAGACAATTCCTCATTTTGCATTCCTAATTTAGTGATAATTTTCCAGGGAGAAGATCACACAACACCACACCGAGATTGCTATCAAACTTTTTGGCTTGTGCAAGTACCAAGCTCTCACGCCCACGCATAAGTGAAAAGAAAAATAGCATAGTGACAGTCAACGATTGCACAACATGCACCGGTGCCATCAATCATAACAAGACAGAGTGAGCGCATACATTTCCACTATAGTCTTAAAGAAAATGGTAAAGATATACAAAAGTGGAGGTGGGCAGCCAGTTGCACTGGACATCGACAACTGGGAAGATCGCGGAAGGTCTACATGCTTTCTACACACAGTTCTGATTGAGGGTTACTTCCACTGTCAGAATTATTATTAGCATAACTGGAGAGAGGCAGGTGCTAACATTTCCATAGTGAATCAGTACATAGCCCCACAAGGTTCTATACATCTCTAATAAAATATAAAATCACATTTTAAGAAAGAAAACACCAGGACACATGCTTAATTTGACTCTTAAGTAATTGACTTGATAATGGTTTTACACAGAGTTAGTCAAAGAGGGTGTGGTTTGATACAGCTTGACACATTCATCAGGTAAAAAAACAAATAAACAAAAGCCAGCAATTATATATATTATACACACAAATTGTTGCAAGTAATCCAAAAGCTAACCAATTAAACCGGAGAGAATTCGCAACGTTAGAGACAAATATTAACAACATTTTACAACAAGATTTTTAAAACAAGCTTGTACGTTAAACCACTTCATTTCCATGAGAAAATCTGTATAAGAACATTTGACTTTTGAATGCTTTCTGCAGAAATGCATGTCATGCAGGTGGTATAGGTGTCTGTCACTCCAGACTTGAGCGATTTGCCTGGATTCTTTGCGGAACCAGTAGCTTATTGTGCAAACCCTCATCATTCCTGACGCCTCCCCACACCTTCATGAATACGACTTCTCAAAACACAGTGTAGGAATGCTAAACAAACAGGCAATGCCACGGCAATGCCCCATTTGTCATCCAGTGTAACAATGCGAATCTGATTAGCTATCAGGAGTGCTGAGACTGACATAAGCATCAGGTTCCACCACTCACAAGGAAAAATACCTAAAGGAAGAACTAGGTGAACAATGAGCTCTGGAGCATTTCGTTATTATGCCAAGTACAGTGACATAGTAGGAATTCTTTACTATGCTACCTTTATTTAATTTAAATACAATGCTCACTGATTTTTGTGAATGATAAGTATACTTCTGTAAACTTAAGATTTTGCTATATTCTACTGAATATTTAACTCAATACTATTATAATAACTATTTATAAGTAATGTCAATTGAGTAATTTACATTATCCAAGCTAATTCCTAACAAGCTAACAATCATAATTCAATTATTTCTAGTAATTTACTTTCAATTTAATTAAAAAGTGACAATTACATGTTTACCAAATATTGACCAAGTATATATATAGCATTATTTATTTTCAAACTAAATAATTTCAGCAAATCGAATAATTTTACTGCAGTATCATGCTGCTCATTTATTAAACTCCTTACAGTGAGTAGTGCTGTGTAGTATGCAAAATCTATTTTGAAACCCCAGACACAGACCTAATAGAAACTCACTGAAGCATGTACATGTCTGGGAGTCTATGGAGCATAGGTGAATGCGTTAAAATGATAGAACGAAAGTCTAACTAACTGGACAAATGAATACACCTTGACTCAGGGGCCTCATCGGCAGTAAATAGGTGTGGTGTGTATTAATAGGGTAGGTGTGTATTAAAAATATACAGCCTTTATAGACGGTGTTTTGTTCGTCCTTTCTTAACTTCATGATTGGTTACCCTCTCTAAGTAAAGTGGGTCACAGGAACATGACTGGCTTCTCATATTTCAAGAAATCAGTGCCAGTACGTTTTACATCTTATTTACAATATACAAAGACGTGTCAAATGACTTTGAAATGATTCCCTTTGCTATAGCTAATAGGATGAAGCAATCGCATATGAACATAAGCATTATTTTAAAACCCCCCCTAGCTACAAGTGCACTTCAGATATCCAAAAGTGCATTTTACATAACGTGTCCCCATTAAAAATCTTACGTTAAAAAAAGAATTCCTGTCAAAATAGGTCACGGTAGCTAAATTACTATGACAGTACTAAATATAGTACATTTTTTATAATACATATTCTGTCTTCTGAGACCACACATTTTCAGCTATTCAGGTTATTGATATTTACAATAATCAAGCTAGATGTGTTTTTAGAAGTCATTTTAAACAAAAAAAACAAAAAAGAACTAGCAGTAAGCTTCCTGTATTAGCCCAAAACATTATTGTCATGACATAGAAGACACCATATAAAAAAACGTAATTACAGGTATTGCTTTTTACTACCGCATTACATTCTACACAGCATTTCTAATGTCATTGCCATTTTAAATTATGGAAATTGGAGAACTGGAAAAAACAGCAATGTGTTGCTTCGACCTTGTGTAGAAAAAAAGCTGTACCACTTTAGAGAATGGTATGATGGAGCTGATGCATTTATTTTACCCAAGTCAAAAATTAGCATTTTTTGTTAATTGATAGGTAGTAGAAGGCACAGAACAGCAGAGATAAAACAGAGACTTAATGTGTGAATGTTAACCAATTTATATACACTGCTCACAAAAAAATTAGGGGATATTTTATTGGGGCCATTTCATTTAAAAAATAAAATACATCTTTATTAGTCCCACAGTGGGGAAATTCACATTTTCAGTAGCAAAGGCACTCAGTATGAGAAAGCTATATATGAATAGACAAAAAACAGAAAAATCTAAACATAAACAGAAGCATAAGTAATAGTAATTTGTAGGATTAGGTCTAAATATTTTATTTTAATGTGGGATATAAAAGCAAGTCTGACTTTGCTCTATTGTTATGTTATTTAACGTGAACTGTCTTGTCAGTTGCCCTTCTCTTGCTAGACATGTACATATCCCCTAATTTTTCTGAGCAGTATAATTATTGATAAGAGTGGCTAAACAGTTGAGGGTGAGTACTACTTACAATAGGACATGACCATTCACTTACAAATTTAATGTATAGTTTGTAACAAATAAGTAGACTAAAGCAAAGCACAAAACACAAGTAACTTGCAATGCCCATAGTTAAAAGGACGATTTTTATTTACCATCATAATTAATTAATATTCTAACTCATTGGTTGTTTGAGTGAACAGACGTATGTTAAAAGGAACATACCTGTACTTAAGATAAAAATATAACTACTTCAGTGGTAGTAACCTTTAGTCCAGCAATTTTGTAGAACAATTAAACACAAAGCTTGGGAGGATAAGTAATAAACATGAAAATGTCATGTTAATTTTAACAGGGCTACCCAGAGTCAATTCTAAAATACATATTTGTCAAAGGTCGGGTATAAGTGAAAGCAAAGAACAAACTCAACAAATGTGTGTATGTACATGTCTAGCAAGAGAAGGCCAACTGACAAGACATATTACGTTAAATAATATTACAATAGAGCAAAGCCAGACTTGCTTTTACAGCACACAGTAAAATAAAATATTTAGACCTAATCCTACAAACTGCAACAGGAATGTAAATAAAAGGAGTACCAAACTGATCTGGTAAAAAATATCAAATGTAATTATTACATTTTATTTTAAATGCACATTCCCTAGGAAGCATACACACTGAATATTACAGGGATATTAAAGAAATTAAAGAATACTGCAGACGATATAATTCAATTAATGTAGAGACAGGCAGCGATTAGAAGGGATTTATGTCTCTGTTAAGCTTTCCTTAGAATAGTACAAAAAGGCAGATAAGATAAAAACTTTGACTTGTCTTTTCAGTGACTTGAACCAGTTTCAGTTAATTTATGCAGATGTTTGAGAATTTGTTAATTTTTTATAAATTACTGTTATGTGCACCCAGATCATGCCACCATCTTAAGCAGAAAACAAACAGCTAAAACAGTTCAATACTTGTTAGTAAACCATGTTTGAAATAAATATATACTGTCCACAAAAAAAAAGATACTTCAAAATGAAATAATGAAATTCTTGTAAGCAGTGTATTTAACACGCAACACTGGTTACTGTTGCATGCACTAAAGCAGCACAAGTGCGATTCATTAGGAAAATAAGCCACCCACTTAAATTATATACTGAATGATTAAAGAGTCAACAGGACAAGAAGAAATAGTAGACATGATATATTAATTCAAACATTGAATCTGCTGAATGAGAGAGTAGCATTTTTTTCATGAACAAAAGAGTCACCCAATCAGTGACACTAATGCTGCATCACAGACACAAAGATTCAGTCACAAACAATGACAGTAAGTTGAAAAACGCAGCCCACATCTAAAAGTCGTTTTCTGATACAGACCAGAATCGGTCTTGAATCAACTCCAAATGAGTGCAGTTGTGAAGAACATTAGTAGCAAACCAACTGAACAAAATAAAATGATGCAGAGCATGACAGTGACTGAGAGCTAATTCACTGCTTTAGTGATTTGTTTTAAACAATGGTCAGAATTGTTCATGAACAAAACATATATATTCTTAATGAATACAGTATATTGGGAAAAAAAACTAAAAATAAACGTATTGTTATTCCCTGTTTAGTCATGCATTGCTCATGGAAAAACTATGACTCAAAATCTGAATCACAGTGACAATTGCTGTTAAGCAGATCTTCCATTAAAAATGCTTTCTTGGGATTTTTATAATAATTTTCTACTAAAAGGCTACCACAGTAACAAAAAGCACAGTATGGCCACAATAGTTCTTGGTCACGATTAAATGTCTGGTGCTGAGCACATGTTTCTTGACACAGGATGCAAATGCGTTGGCAAAGCCCACCACACACAAGCGGATGAGTGAGAGAAGTGAAAGGGTGAGGATTACAACATGCAAATCCTGGTGTAACTGATAATGACAGAGATCTGCCCTTTCTTTATAGAATCCTCATTTATACTCAGGAAAACATCCAACCAAATGAAGACTTAACACCTGCTGCAGTGTCGCACACCTCAGGAATGATTTGGGTAAATACACTGTTGCTTCCTCCATAGTAGAGTCGTACTAGAGGGTAACCCCTCAAAAACCCTTTTTTCAGAACCACAGAAAATCAGCAAGCCCCCTGTAAATGCTATACATTTAAAGATCACTAATAAGACTTGCAAAACGTACTGAAAAGAAAATACATAGTCAACATAGCATGAAGGGAAAATCATGAATGCATCACTTGCTAATAACGATAAGCACATATACTTCTGCCACCTCTGTTTAAATGACACAAATTGACCTAACCACCAACTGTATGCACATAATTTGCATTGCCTGTTGCTATTCTGAACCAAGATAGTGTGCTGGGTAATACAAATAGTCCATAATAACGTATAAACTGCTGCTGGGCTGTCTGTTTGAGTATGTCATTTGATTGTTTATATCTTGGGAAATATCAAGTGGAAAGCCAGAAAAGTGGTTTCTCTTTTTAGGATTTTGCCATGAAAGAACCTTAAAGAGCAGATAAGGCTGATTTTACGCAGCTCGTTGAAGCTGTTTCTGACGCTACAGCATGAACAATCACATTCATATCTCCCGTCTTATTCACATTTACATCCTTTTACCACAAAAAGTGCATGCTCGGGCAGCACATTGTCAATTAGGTGTGTATTGTTATTACTCAATCATGTAACTCGATATGCTTCACTTATGAAACATGTTAGGTAGAGCAGTGTCAGTCTCATTGTTTATAGTGATGTGTGCAAAGGGCCTGTTTAGACATTTCCTTAGTGCTCACTCAAAAACAAGGATGGTCCAAAGATTTAATGAAACTTGGGGTTCAAGTTTAACCTCATTTTTTTTTTGATAGACAGTTGTAATAATCACCATAACGGCACTAAAAAGTATACCATTACACCATTTAAGAGTGTGATGTTAGAGGCAACACAAGCATTTGAATTAACTTTTCAATGTAGCTCTGCAAGATGAACTTATGTTCAACATGTTGACAAAGTTCACTGATTTTCTTCCTTAGTCTAATTGGTAATTTGGTATTTGAGAAATTAAATTTAAAAATTTTAATTTCAGTGATTTGGTATTTAAAAAAATCTAAAATAAGTTGTCTTGCAACTGATTAAATTATAACAAATTAAAAAAAGCATTTATGTTAAAAAATGTCAAGTCACACAAACTAAAATAAAGTATTTTTCTTTTCTGGTCTGAATTCAAAGAAATAATAATTCAAAACATGTTCAAGAAGTGCATGACAATGGCACATTCTTGCTATGAATGGCAGAAACTGAGCTCTACCAAAGCAGTGTGTTCTGTGCTTTTATATTAATTGTTTGTCTTTGTCTATGGTGGTTCACACAGGCTCCAACATTTGCTTTTCGGCATGTTTCACTAGAGGCAAGTTTCTAGGGTGTTAGTGGCTCATTAGAGAGAAACTTTTTATTCACTTCCAATCGTTTTGGGTCGTCTTTGATCAGAGAATGTGGTACCTCTGAGCAATGTTTGATTATTATATGGGCTCTATCCTCTTCAGGAGATTCATGATTTAACTTTCTATAATTTGATCCACAAGCGAGAATCACTTTATAGCTTGAAAATAAACATTTTTCCACAAGTACATTAAAATAAAGCCATAAAGATGTCACTAGAAAAAACTATGCCGTAACTTTCAAAGAAGAAGCTCCCTGTAATCTCATAGCATGGTGCTGGTTTGAGGTGAACTTAATTTTATTCACACTACCCATATGTTGCCAATTGCTTTTAGTGTTCCCAAAATTAAGCAAGGCCAATTATATGCAAGCTACATTATATAGACAAACGTTTATGGACACCTGAAAAATTACATCCAATGCACATATATTATTATTACGCTTGCCCCCCATGTTCGTTGCCACGACAGCTTTTGTTCTTCTAAAAAGACTTTCCACTAGATTTTGCAACATGACTGTGAGGTCAACTTCTGATGTTAAACAGTATGTTCTGGCATGCATTTGCTATTCCAGTGCATTTTCAAGGTCTCTTATGGAGATGAGAAGTCAAGCTTCTGTGCAAGTCAGCTAATTTCTCAAATTCTCAATTGTTGACTTGTTGAAAGCAGAAACCTATAAATGCATCATATTGAGAGTCACTGGGTTATTCACTACAATCAATCTAGTGCAACCACTGCTTGTCTATGGAGAATCTACGGAAATGTACGTTTTATTTTATGAAAACATTACAAGTGAGTGTTGCTGAAAAAGCTAATTAATCAGAAGGGGTATTCACAAGCTTGTTTGTTTAGTGTATATAATATGTAGACTGTGTAAATGTTTAAGACCATTGTGAAAAATGCTTCTATGATGTCACTCTTATTTAATACAATGCTTTTCATTACAAATATGACACAAAGCACACCTTCAAGCTTTGCAACAATAAAGTAGTGTCGACTTTCATGGACTTTCCTTAATTCACCTGACCTAAACTTCACTGAACATTGACGGGAAGATAAAAAAAGCCAATCACTCAGTAACATCACAAGATACTAATTATGATTATGATTGTAAATGAATTAACAGATTTTACAAAATCATGTGCGGTCCTTGCAAATTCGAGTGACTGCTGTAAATAAAGTAAATGGTGGCATAGCAAATAAAATTTGAAATAATTGGGACTTTTACACACACGTTTACTCAACTAGTCAACTATATGCCACAACATAAAAACAATAAGCATTTTATTTAATTTAATTAAACAAAATCACCAGAAAACCAAACCAAATGAAATCAAAGAAAGTTGTTCCATTATGTAAATTAGATGCAAACTCAATTATCGTGATTGAGTAGCAAGTGATATATTCATGGGGGTGAACAGAAGCATGAATATGTCACCTGCTCATCAATCACGATTAAGACAAACACAAAGATCTTCTGCATCAGAAGATGTGTGCGTCTTTCTTCAATTCCTGCAATATTATCAGCTTTGTGTTCTAATAAACAGGCCCAGGTTTCAAGTGCATTGGGACTAGATGCTCAGTACATTTCAATAGAGGTACTTTTTGTGAAATTTTTGTTTGGTGGTGTGCCTTGTGATTTTTCTAATGTGAGATATATACATATATATATATATATGCCATGCCATGTTCCCACACAGAAAGGATCCAGACCCTCCATCCGGGGACAGAACCCAGGACCTTTTTGCTGTGCCGCAATGGGTCACAGTGCCAATAATCTTATTTATATAATTTGTAATAACATTAGCTGTATTAAACGTGTGAAAAATTCATTTTCACTAGTGGCTTCTATATTGCTTATTAGCCTGTTTTCATTCCTTCATTCATTTTCATTCTGATTTATTCAGTTCTGGATCATTGACAGCCAGGAGCACAAGTGGGACGCTGGGACACTTTAAAGTGACAAACTGAATGTGGGAGGGAACTTTACTACCCAGAGAAACTGCTCCAGGGTTCTCTGGAGCTGTGAGGAAACAATGCTAACACCATTGTAGATATGGCCAAGACAACCTGCTAAAGTTCAAACCAAGTATCAGAATGGGAAAGAGCTGATTTCAGTGATTCTAAACATGGCATCCCTGTTGGTGCTAAACAAGCTAGTCTAAATATTTCAGTAACAGCAGATCTGAATAGAATGACCAGTCTGGTTTGAGCTGATATAAAAGCAACTGCAGCTCAAATATCCTGTTAGAAATGAGGTATGCAGAAGAGCATATATGATAGATAACACCATGAAGCATGAAGCGAAAGGGATAAAGCGGCACTAGACCACACTGGGTGGCTTGCCAATCAGCTAACAACAGGCAACTGAGGCTCCAATTTATATGGGCTCACCAAAATTGGACAACAGAAGATGAAAAAAATGTTGGCTGCTCTTGTGTCTTCAAAAAGATATTTGATATGTTTGTTTGATTGTATTTGTGAGTCACATTTTGTTCTAATTAATCTCAGCATTATTTTAAACATAACTATTATTTTTAACAGACCTGTACAAGGCCATGCCTTCTTTGCACATTTATCACCAAATAATGTCTAAACATTTTCTAAAAAAAAAATACAGATATTCGCATAGCACGACACAAACCACAGTTCCAGCTTTCTGGTACCAAAAGCTTCAAGGTTATGCACAAATAAAATTCCTAAATAAAGATTACATCATCTTAAATCCGATATTAAGATAGTTTAGTAATTTTATAATCACTCCAATTATTGTTTTTTACCCATTTAGAATTGTGTGTTATGATATACAGTATGGTTGTGTATCTCTCACACATAATTCAAGAGGATGAGCTGTGTTATTACTGTCACCTAGTGGACAGTATCTATAGAGATAGCAAAAGCTGAGAAAAGAGACACACGCACACACGCACGCACGCACGCACCATATTATACTACATAGGTAAACGCTACACACAACCCCACCTTAAGCCCGTAATTAAATGCTTTTTGACACTTTTGGCTTTTCAAAAGAAAGTTGTAGTTTTTTACCAACACAAGATGTGTTCTTTTGGGAATTGCCATAAAATGACAAAGACAAAAACACCCATATATTTCCTGTGCACACACAAAAAAATGAAAATTCTGTGACACTGCAAACATATTTTACTACACAGGAAAACTGAGGTGATTGTACAATAGCCACAGGCCATCTAACATTTGACCTTGCACTAAGCTAACACTTAAATTTCTTTACATGGTCAGGAAAGAGGCAGCACGTGGCCAGGACAGAGTATGTCCAGTGCTGCCGAAACGCGCGCCTAAAGTCCATAAAAGCTGATAATGAACCCAATTATGGGCCAAGAACAGCAATAATAGACCTTTAGTGGGGCAGTAAATTCTTTAATTACTTGTTAACACCCCATGTCTCTTTGGACAAGTGTGAGAGCAGGGCCTCTGGACATAGACTGGCCAGAGGCCCACATGGAGGGTAGAAGAGACTAACTCCAGAGACATCACAAGCAGTGTAGAGTTTATAGTTAGATAAAAAGTAAGTACTTGGAAGACAAAAGGTAAAACAGCTTTCTTGAGAATAACATGAGAGCCACTCACGAAAGAGTTCAGCTGCCTGCCTGCAAGGTGCATACGAGTACAAGAGACAAGAACAACGCACATTCTTCCAGAATGATAGCATCTCTGCATTCTCTGGAGACCTAGAGAGAAAACACCAACAGTGCAATCACACAAGCACACAAACTCAAACTATCAGCATGTCGAGTTATTTATTTGCAGGATCAGTTCAGCTTTTTTTTTTCTTTGCCTTTTCAGAGTACAGGAAGGGGCACAGCACCAATCATATCAATCTGGGTCTGAGGGATTAGTAATGGAAACTGTGCCTTATTGTCTTGTAGTGAGAGCTTTAGCATTTTACCTGTGGCTTAAATACTTAATTCTTTAACAGGTATTGACAGGATTGCAAATGCAAATTATCTATCCAAAAAAAATTTAGTGGAACTAAATCAAATCCTATGTGTACAAAACGATTTGCTACCAATCAACCTTGCATGCCAACCTTTCCTGGACGTCCGCTAGCAAGCAAGGTGACTCAGCACCCGCACTCAAAAAATATATGGGTATTTTGAAGCTGTGGGATGAGATTTATGTGTGTACAAATCTTACTAAAAGTGCAAGAGTTGGCAGATCTGCTCATGGATGAGGAGCTACGTAGTGCGCCACCCTCACCAGCTTTGGCCTGACAGACTGAAGCAGGAAGCCATAACTAAAGCGCAACACATTGCCCAAGCACAGCAGGAATATGTTTCACCAGCCTGTGTGTGCCACATATACAAATGGGCACACACATCCTCAAAACTATGGGGTTCCACAGAACATTCTCCTCTTTAAACACAAACACACCCACTCAAACCATTTTCCAAGCATTACATAAGCAGTGTTGGGCAGGCATGGCGGCGGTTTGAGGCTGATGAGAGAGGGCTATTATGTTACACATGGCGGTGGTTTGTTGCAGTAATTATGTAATCAGCAGTGTAGCCCAGCCCTGTGTTTGTATGTGTGAGAATGTGTAGGTGTGTGCATACATTTTCATCACTGAGACCAGTGTTAGCAGTTGTCTGGGACATGGCACTAACATGGCACTGACATGGCACTTCTGCAATCAGCATCAAACCAAAGCATAAAATAGCATTATGAATGGTAGGAGTTGCTGTGGCACAGGCGCAACAGCTAACGCACACACAGAGAAGACAGAGGGCGACACATGGAAATGGTGGTAAGGACACAAAAACAAATCTTGCATAGGCCCTGACTAGTTACAAATATTTCTTAGAGCGGAGTGATAGATATATATTATTTATATTTTAACAAAACACGCATATTATCAAGTAATAAGAGAGGATTCAAATATATGAGCAATCATATTGTTTTACACTTTCATCTGAGATAAACGTGTCAGGTTCAGTGCTTTCACATAGAATTTCACTGCAGATGCATATGGATTAAACAGCGGCAGAAAGTTCAGTAAAGTCTACATTCTACCTTAAAAACACTAAATATGAATTTTAAAAAAATCAAACCAGATGAATTTAGTGTTTTAAGTGCATTTATGTAAAAAATGTTCGGTTTTATTAAAACTGTTAGTATAAAACGAATTAATCAGACAAGTTCCCTTTTTGAGTCTCCAATGCTCCACTGTAAAAAGCGCAATAGAAATCAATCTGATTTCATCACAGGTTTAAAAATAAATGTCATATATTGACACAGGGATACATTAAAATTGGAAATTTGTTCGAGATTTTTACAATTTCTAAACATTATGCCATATACTGTAGATATTTTTAGTAGTATTTTACTTTATTACTTTATAATATTATGGCAATCATTTAATATTTATTTATACACATTACACTTTTCACAACAGAGCATTGCCTCAAAGCATCAGTACAAATATCTTGGTCCATAGCCAACTGAGCAAGCCTACAGTGACAGTGGCACTTGTACAGTGGCAAGTTACTTTCCTTAATACTGATAAGCAAAAAATATGGGATGACCAAGACTCAAAAAAGGACCCAACCTTCTTGGGCAGCCTAGATGTTTTAAGTAAGAAATAAACAAAATAAATAAATAAATAAATAATAAATACACAGATGTGAAATAGAATATTTTAAATATAAAACTGAATCACACATATGAAATAAAATAAAGTCTACAAATAAATAGAGAATACAATTCTATAAAACAGAGAATATAATACCTCAAATACACAATAATAACATACATAAGACATGAAATAATATTATTTCCTATGTATATTATAATAATAATATAATAGTATTATTACTAATAATATTATACACCTTATGGGGTACAATATATATTTTAAGACTATATTACACTATATTACACTGATAAAATGAAAAGGATGATAAGTATTTTAATAAACAGAAATAAGGTAGATTTTTTCACATTGAAAATAATAAACTCGTACACCTATATGTATTATTTGGCATCTGAACCACTTCACCAAAGACACCTAGATACCTGGGAACAACTGTATACTTGATCTCTGTAGTTAAATAGAGTTAATATGATGGTTAAGTTAAAAATACGTTAAATTTCATACAATGTTAATGCTTATTTTGCCAGGTGTTACACATCAAATTCACAACCACATGAATGTCCAGACCCAGAGTTTCCAAGCACAGTGTTACCCAGAGCATCACTCTCTCTCTTTACCGGCTCATCTGCGTACCACATGCCTCATAGTGCCATCACTTCTCTCAGAAACAGGTGCACATATATTCTACTGGTTCAGTTATGACCATTGGCAATTGTAGGTGCTTTATTCAAGACAGGATCTGTGACCAAACAGTTCCATATTCAGTAAGAGGTGACACACCTTCTGTATTAGCACTAATCCCTCACTCCAGTACTACTCACTTTTGTATTTGTTCTGTCTATTCAGATGGCAGATTCCAATCATCAGTGGAAGCAGTCAAATTCTCAGCATTATCAGTCAACTTTAAATGCAAGTTTTGGGACTACCCTGTTAGGTATGTGACAGGACAAAGAAAAAAAAAAGCCTGGCTGTCTAGTGGGTGTAGCTTGAGTACATACAAGTTAGCCAAAATAGCACTGCTTATTTAAAAGTGACCCTAGCCATAGCCTGTAAGGTGTTCTTAGGGTGATCCCTGCTAATGGGAATAAATATCCATCTATATTTGCTCGTTTAGTGCCACAGACTCACACTGTAACTAATATGCTTAGATTGGCTAGCCAAATGTACACAAAGATGCACTGTTTATTTACCAGTAACAACTACAACATGCCAAAGCAACAAACCCAAAACATCTAAATCATCAGAGAGGCTTAGAAATGAATCGGCAAGTTCAGGGCCATGCAACTCAGGATGGTAAACACAAAGAGAATATCCTCTGAAATTCTGAGCACAATCCCAGTTAACAATTTGATTTATTACAATTACAATAATTGATCTTTTTAAATTTACCAATACTTTATCTTTATGAGGTATATTTAGGCATGATTTGATAAAACATTATTATCCAATCACATAAAAACAACTGAATGAGATTGAATAAATATAACAGTGAAAAACAAAACTACATTTCAGTCAAAGTGTGCTAATATAACCCTACAATTAGAAGGGAACATTAGGAACTTCCTACAACATCCCTAACATTAAAATCACAGTCATATGAAATGAGAGCATTGACAGTGTGATTCACTAGGCAGTGTTCTGTTTGGAAGCCTTGGGTCATGCCATTCATGTGGGAGCTACTTATCACCATACCACCTACCTAAACAATGCTGCACCACATACACCCCTTTGTGGCAAATGTATTCCATATTGGCAGTGGCCTCTTAACTGAATCAAGTATCTGTGGGATGTACTGGACAAACATTTTATGATCCATGGAGGCCCCACCTTACAACTTACAGGACATACAGGATCTTGGGAGTCACCCAGGACACATGGCTACACAATATTAGATAGAGATTTTAATGTTATGGCAGCTCAGTGTTATTATTTCCTATGTCCTAAAAAGAGACAAAAAGCACAGGTATCTAAAGCTCAGCCTAATTGTAAACCGAATCTGTCAATGTAGGTATATAATTTATCTGATGAGATTCAGACTTTGACTACACAGAGTACAGTCCAAAAAAGTAGGCGCTAGAACTCAGCAGGACAGTGACAACTCTAGCTCAGCAGATCTCAGAGGTGGAGAAGGAGAGCTGAGCTGTGGGTCTCGTCATGGTGGCTGCTCAGAAGAACCACTAATGAAATTCAGCATCACGCATGAAAACAAGAGCCATAACTCCAAAATTGAAGGGTCGAGATTCTGGTTCAAGACAAACTCCAGACCAGATGATTATGTCCAAGGCTTTTTCATCCAGCAATTTGTCAAAAAAAGCCAGAGAAGTACTCAAAACTGTCAGGGTGAAATTGTTCATAAGGCTGTGGTATTTCAGCAGTGCAGTAATGTAAGCACTGAACTGAAATTTAAAAGCCTTCGATGGGCAATTCGTGGAGGAGAAAAATGGCTGATCGAATAAGAAAACACACACATAATTATACTCTGGAGTATTTGAACAGACTACTTTGCAGGCTGAAATAGCAAGTCTTGAATAAAAATGAGGGAGAGGCTTGATGAGTTCCTAGCATGTCCACAGAATGTTTGAGGCAAATATTCTCGAAAATATGTGAATGCTGTCTGCTTTGATAAGTTGAATAAACACCAGCTTATGGTTCATCAGACATTTTTTTTGGTCACACTGACCAAGACACAATAAATGACTCAAACATAGATGGAGCCACACACCTTTTTTATCAGCGGCTTGTCATTATTTTGTGAGGTCTGTCTTTAAACTTGATGACCTACTTGCACCGACACATGCTACTTTTAACAAACCTTTTCATACATCATTTTTTAAATGTGGTCATCCAGCACTCCATATGTTTGTTTTTAAACCTATCGTCCATGCTTTTTTTGACCAAAATACTTTTTGTCTTTCCCCCAAAAAAATATAAAATATTGGCAACCTTTACTTATATTTCCTGTACTTGCCTTTACTTACAACCAGTTACAGCAGCTGTAATTTCAGATCTCATTTTGGATGCTATAAAGGTATACACCTCTTAATGCCCAACCAATGGATGTCTGTTCAATTTAAAGGCCAAAGTCTCAAGAATTATAAAAGGAAAGAAAATTCTGTGTATTTATATATAACTCACGTCTGAATGACAGAAATCTAATACGAACAAACCCTTGTGACACCTGCTGACAGAAAAGAGAATTACAGCCATAAAGAGCATAAAAAAGGTGGGATCATTCTTTCTTTTTTATTTCCGGTAAGTGTTCCAAGTTTTATAAAAAGTTATAAGCATAGGACAATACAGTATTAAGTGTTTTAGTATTGTTGTTTAAAATAGTGCATTATTTGAAAAGTATACAAACTACTATGTGCCTAGGGTAGTGTCCAGTCAATGTTCATTTTGGTTAACTGCCTAGTTCGCAGAATCTAACATGGACATTAAATGGCACGTATTAAGAACTGCAATTAATGAGAATGACAATTATTTATTGTCTATTGAACATAGCGTGTTCATTCTGGAGAACAATTTTTCTATACCTTTTAATTGTCTAAAATGAAACAAGGTGTGACAGGTAAAAATATTATTAAAAAAAAACAACAGAAGTAATCAAAATATAGTTAGAGTTCATGCCACTATGAAAAGTTTTTATTAACATTAAAGTTAGATGTCAGTGAAGCAATCAAACGATGTACAATACTGTGCAAAAGTTCCAATTATAGGATTATACGTCTTCTTTTAGCTATGGTACAATGATCATATGTAGCACATGGTCAACAAAAGGAGACAAAAAATGTATTTTGGATTCATCCCCTGTCGGTTTCCACTGATCTTTTCTCCAGGGTATGCATGTTTTAGCATAACTAGCATTTTCATGCCGTTTACTTACATTACATTTTTACATTTACATTTATGGCATTTAGCAGACGCCCTTATTCAGAGCAACTTACAATGCATACAGTCTTACAATCCAAGCAATTGTGGGTAAGGGGCCTTGCTCAGGGAACCAATTGTGGTAGAGGTAGGGTTCGAACCCTGGACCTTCTGGTCCATAGTCCAGTACCTTAACCACTAGTAAACCACTAATAAAGAAAATGATAAATAATTACAAATGATCACTATAACATTGCTAAAAAATGGTATCTCCAGTATCTAATGGTAACCCAAGCCCATGGTACTGTATTTCAACAGTAATCAAGAACATTTGAGAATTAAGTGTGTAAATAGTAACAGTTGTTCTGTAATAATTTGAAGATGAAAAATAAATGTAGTTGTTGTTTCAGTTCAGATGTGAATACCACAGAGAATAAATTAGTACAGTATGGTACAATGCAGCAACTGAATTACCGTCTCACAGCTAGCCAGTACCTGATAGTTTTACTGACACATTCAAATGTGGTTTTCACACTGACAGTCATCATAGTAACTACCTTTTTTTGACAAGCTGATTGACAAACCGATAACTTGCCCGCTTCTGACACAATATTGCTTTATAAATGATCGTGTCTGTATTTATTCCCTTCTGGCATGTTTTCCAAGATGCTACTGCACTGCCAAGTACATAAGTGTATGCTAAATAACTAAATACCAGTGCTCTTTTTTCCCTGAAATTACTTGTTTTCTTGTGTCATTTAATGTAAAGTCATAATATTCATAATAATATGTTTTTCAAGTGTTGAAAAAACAACAATGAATTGAAAGACTTACAGAACCAAAATACTTAGATTGGTGTCTTTTGGTTAGAAATGTCTGGTACCAATACCCAGTTTCAGTTAGTTATTGTTTTTCACACAGTTGATAATCTCTTAGAATGTTAGCATCTAAGTAGTTGGTACCACTCTTGAGGCAAGCATTTTATTACCATCACTCTGAGAGTGAAGCATTCATCTGGACTTATTTTTTACACCACCAGTTTAATTCTTTATTTTACACCCTTGTTATGTGGTTAACCAACTGGGCCATGGTGAAAATACACCAATTAGTGCTATCAGTTAGCTGCACCACTGTTTGATTCACTTAGGCAGAGGTATAACTGTGATGATTCACATAAGAATAGAGTGTAATTTTGTCCATGTAAACCATGAACTCTTGACACAGTCTCAGTCGCATCATGTTCAACATGTGTGTGTGTGTGTGTGTGTGTGTGTGTGTGTGTGTGTGTAAGTGCACCATCTCTGGTGGAGGGAATGCCTGTGTGTGGTAGGGGAGATGTTGGAGAGATGAAGGAAGCAGCAGGATCTATGGCGATCTGGGAGGCTTAAAATAATGACACACAGGGGACAGATTAGCTTCCTGTCTGTCAGAATGACATTAAGGAACAGCTGATTTACAACCTTTAAGGACAAACGTGCATGATCTGTGCACAAACCAAATACACACACAATCTGCAGCTTGTGTTCTCTGTGGGGCAGGTGAACATTCATAAAAGGTGCAGCAGAGAGACTGTCACAGTATGATCAGAATTCCTGTCTGAATGTCTTAAGAAATGTCAAACTATTGAAATGTTTCCGTTTTTTTCTTACACCAAGATCTTAAAATGCTCTCTAATAACATAAAAGCAAAATACAATTCTACAGTATAATAACAAATTAACTAATTAACGGACACACTAATTAACAAACATTCATACAGTGTGGAATAGAGTCATACTCAGCTTGTAATAAGAGAAGATACCTGTGCAATGGCTGTTAATCTACAGTATTGTGCAAAAGTCTTAGGCCATCATTTGATTAGATGTAGCATTGGTTAAGCAATGGTATTAAAACTAAAAATAAATATTTATCAGTTTCTTTATTAGAATACAATCAGAACATAGAAGACATTGTGTATGCAGTATTAAAAAAGCTAAACTGATAAATACCCCAACCTTCCAAATCATACTTGAGCAACAGCAGCATCTGGCAACTTAATCAGAATTCCAAGTTGACCCCTTTACAGTCCGAAAAAGTTTGATCAGAAATGAAGGTAGAAGGGTAGCATCCAAAAATTAACATTTTTTCAAAAAAGGAACCGGGTGATAGAGATATGCTAAGGCTCAATGTGTTATACATGGTCATTATACCATGTCTAAAACAACAAATCTAATAACAGCCTAAGACTTTTGCTCAGTACACTATGTTGCACTACACTGAAAAACATTAATATGCAAACAACTCAACCACACTGATAAGAATCAACTCAATCAACTAAAACTAAGACATAGCAACCACTTACTCATCTTGCCTCTGATTTACAATTGGTTCCGAATGGTAATAAACATCACACCAAAAAACTATCCATCAGTACAAGCTTTGTGTGGACAGCCCACGTTTGGGACGACCCTCCCTCAAATGCTTAAGTGTATACACGAGGGAGAGAAGTGCAATCCTGCCATTGCTGTGTACAGTATGTGCGCATAAACTGCATGTTTAGGCTCGTACACCAGTTGCATACCACACAGATTTTGTGCACAATGCAAAAGGTGCATCTAGTCCTGATTGCACTATTTAAGTTTATGCATGAGATGGATGGGAGAATGTGTGTGTTTCTGTGTACATGTGTATTCACAGTAACCTCTCAGTGGCATTCAGCATGCCATGGCCTGTTAGTCCAGGACAGGGAGAGAGAAGATGGACAGATCCATTAACCGACATGTCACCCGCAAACACAACAATGATTAATCACACAGCAAATTATAAGCACCTGTACGAGCAGCACAACACCATCCCCCAATGCCCCCTCCCCTCACCCCAACTAGCTTTCACTCTCGCTTAGTGCAGCAGACGCACGTTATTTTCTGTCTGTTTCACTTGTGACGACAGGGCCTCTTAAACACACATTTGCACACACCCAGTTCTTATAATTAATAGAACCAAGTTACACCAACTTAAACAGATCAGGCACGTACACCGTCAAGAAAAAGGCACATTCTTGCCAGGCTAACTCAGCAACTGTTTAAGCAGTATGAATGTGTTTACATATACTTAATAATCCAATAACTGTAAAAAAAAAAAAAAAAAAAGGGCGATTTGGTCAGTAACCCGATCAATGAGTTTACATGCACCTGGGTAAACAAATAACAGGAAACGGGTTTACATGACATGGTTTTACATGGCAATAATTGGATTTCTTCTTTGCAACCAACCAATAATCTCACAAAAGGATGTAAGGTGAATTTCAAAATGTAATAATTAAATCATAAAAATCTTAATTTACTCTAGCATATACTGGGTTTGGAGTTTCCCCTAAGGGCCTTGTTAGATATTTTAGTAAGTGCTGCATGTAACTGCAGGGTTGCCAGATCCCATGACAGAAACAAGCATCCAGGTCTACGGAAACAAGACGCAAATAAAAAAGGTGTCTTGTAATGAATGAACCTGGTAATAATAATACTATAAAAATGTTCAACTTATCTACCACATCTCTGTCTTACTGCCGTGTCACACGTCAAAATGTCATGACCAGAAGAGTGAAACCCATGCTGCTGGTGCATTAGGTGTCCTAACCTGACTGTCTGGCTTTACTAATGAGCTCAGCCAGCACTTAGCAGCTGCAGTCAAGGAGAACAGAGCAGCCCTCTCTCTACAGTCACCTGAGCTCATTATGCTAACGTGCTACTGCGGTTAAAAGACGGCCAGCCTGATGTGAGGAAATGGCAGTGTGATTAATGGGCACCAAATTGAGACATGCGGGCCATTCCCCTGTTCCGGTTAACCAAGTCGCCCATCGTCAGGCTCAAACCGAGGGTCTGTTCAGCACTAACCAACTCACAACCACTAGATGAATCCAGGTACACTTAAACGGAAGACCTACACTGAATACCCACACCAGATTACTGCGTTACTCATTTATTAACTGTAATTAATCTGTAAATGTTACTGCAAATGTGCTTGTTTATTAGTTTTATTTTATTAGTTTATCAGCATTAATGGCTACATTTCTTACAGACACAAAATTATAACAAGACCCAATTTAGAGAGACCAATCAACCTACTGCATGTCTTTGGAATGTGGGAGGCATTCTGTGCATATACTCCAAATTTCCACTAGATGTCAAGGAGTGTAAATGATGGCCTATAATGGACAGTATATATGCACATTACACCTTTAATCCTGAAGTTTTAATCCTGATTAGGAGTTTGTCATGTTCTTCCTGTATTTGTTTGGGCGCTCTCTCCTCCTACCACGCAAAAATGTTTTGGTAAGATAATTAGCTCATGTAATTCGCCAGAATGTATAGGTGTGGGTGGGATCCTAACATATTCTGTTAGGAAGTGAGTACGATAATAAATGTACATTTTAGGTACAATATTGATATTGTTCATAATATTTGTAATCATTTACGCCTGCTGTCTAATGTACATAGACTTTTTGGAGATAAAACCTTAGCCATACAGGCAGCATAGAAGAAATTGGTGAAGAACAAACTTGCAGTACAAAATGAACTTTTTTTATGGTTGGGGTTTTGTTTTGGGGGGGACAGAATAAAAGTTATGGGGAGAATGCTTCATTTAAAGGCTGAGTTTAGTGACGGGGCAAAGGACAACACACAGGCCTAAGGGGAATATGCTTGTACCTGCTAAAAAAAAACCCCAAAACAAAGTAGGAGATATTAAAGATTATAAATGAGAGAAAGAAAAGTGTGTAAGCATGTGAATGCAAAAGGCCCCAGGTACCTGTCTGTACAGTCCCTTCTTTCCAAATGTTTATTTTGGACGAGTCTGGCAGCCAACTGGTTGCAATTGACCCTCTACAGGGACGAGTTAGAGAGTGAACATGAAACTTTTCCTTCTGGGAGGGAATATAAGGGGAAAAACCACACACATACACACGCACGCACACACAGGCTCAGATGTACCAACATGCCTGCTTACAAATGCAAACATAGAAAAGAGGACAAATATATACCCATGTCAAAAATAATAAAATAAACCTAGGGATTTGACAACGGTATTAAACAACCCACAAACACACACACGCAGGCCAGGCAAGACTCAGTACACACAGGTTGTTACATGTGCTATGTAACATACTGACAACGATCAACATTTGTTTTTGGATAACAAATACTAAAGTAGAGAATTATTGTTTGTTTTTTATAACACTTTGAGGTCACTTTATTATTGGAACTCAGAAATTGGAACTCAAAAAGATAAATAATGCATGCAACCATGACAAGAAACAACAAACTAAACAGGTTTGCCAATTGTTACCAGAGAACTTACAAACACAAAACGTAGGCAAAACCCACTACATGCCTGTTGCAAGTCCTAATCAACATGCTAAAGGTTAATTTGTTTTCAATACTAAATATTAGCACAGTATCACTATGTGCTTCTGACAAGAGTTTGGAGTCATTTGAACAAGTATTTTGTAGGTTTGGTTTATAAACAAGCAAGCACTCAAAAATGTATTACTAGATCACAGTTTATTTATTTTATTTTAAGATGGTGGTGTTCAACCTTTTCCCCTTGGAACCTCCATAAGTAAAAAAAAACAAAAACAAAAAACAACCCCCTGCCTGCACACACATTACATTATCAAGACTGGTAATCATGTAGATAACATGTGCTGGGAGTTTTTATTTTAACATACCAAACACAGTAATACACACATTCTTATAAAAGAAAAATAATGATTCATTAGGTTTTATAAGTGCCTAAAAAAGTATTTTAAAGTAATTTTACATACCATTTTCTTCCCAGTAAGTGTGTTTTTTGTGTGTGTATTTTATCTAACATGTACAACTTGCATCTTCGGCACTGGCTTTCCCACAACCCTGTCCAGGTTCAAGTGTAAAATAAATGAATCAGTGAATGAGTAAAGTTGTATTTTGACAAACTCAGTGCACCTTAGAGCAGACAAAGTCTCATGCATACCCTGTGATATTTGGACCCCAGGCTGGTAAACATGGGTCTAAGGATCTAGTCTTGGTCATCTACACAATATTTTGTTTAAGTTCTTGAAATATCCCCGTTACAGTATATTAACTTTTAAGAGGATCAATATGATGTAAAACATTTATTACTGCACTGACTTGCCTGCATTACTGAAATCATCTTAGCAAACAAAGTGACTGAAGTCGCATGTGACGTTGAAAGAAGACTAAAATAAGGTGTAGTCCTACATTAATGTGCATCATGATGGTCAAAAACCCATGCTTTAATGAAATAAAAACTCAGTAAATAAGTCACAACTGATCTGATAGAAGTTGATTTATTGGCCAGGTCGATATTGATTTTCTATAGTAGACAGGAGCATCATACCTCTTCATGTGACTAGCACTTTCGCCACAGCTGCCTGTGCAGTGTTTATTCTGTTTAATCACTGTACTGTATTCAAAACACCCACAAGTAATGAAAATTTACTTTAAAAAAAAAAACCCACAAAATATAAACCTCACCACTTAGCACATGCTTATAATTCATAAACATCAACAGACAGACACACACATTTTTACCTTGTTTATCACATGAAGATCTTTAGGTACAAGGTTATTTTGTACTAGTCTGTGTACGAAATGGGCAAACAGAAAAGGGGGGAAAAATTATCTCCTATCATATTTAAAATGTTTCTTTTCTAGCTTTTGCCAGTTGTGGTAGAAAAAGACGAGCATGTTGACATTTCTGTGCTTACCCAGGACCAGTGATACCAAAATGGGTCAAGTCTTGGTTTTGTATCTCTATTGAAAATACACAACTGGCTCCAAATGATTACGAGAAAAACCAAAATTTAGGCGGAACAACTTTCAAAACCAGCTTGCTTGACCACAGTGGGAGACAGATGAAGGAAAAAACCATTGACTTCATCTTTAGCACTTGCCTCCTTAAGTATAAAAATATTCCAATCCTGCCAATTTGATCACATTTGGAAGTAGACATTACGTTTCTGAGCAGTTGCTATTTTCGAAAATTCTGCTAGTAGTGCAATTGATAACTTCAACAACACACACCGTTGTCCTTACAGGGGCTTTATCAGAGAAGGACCTACATTTTAAAATCCTATCTTATGTGCTGGTAACAGACATTGATTCAAGTTAATATCTTAATAAAAACAGCAGCTAGCAAATAAGCACTAAGTCTTATAGCACGTGGATAACTCAGCGATAAACTACACTAACTCACCACCACAAGGAGCCAGGTTTGAGAGCTGACTGTGCATTCCAGCTGTGTCAGGCATAATATGCAGAAATGGCTGTGTCTGAGGGAGGGGAGGTCTCTTTATCATCCCATATTGCTGCTACAGTGACCCCTGCAGGTCCAACAATGGACTAGTGTTCCAACTGTTAACTTTATTATTAATCCTCCTGTTAATCAGTATATTATTATTAATCATAATAATATTAATAATTCAAATGCAACTTGATTAATTGGTCACAGTGACAGGTAGCACATTACGAGAGTACTATTTATAGACAACGGCCAAAATTGATGCTTGATATTCAAACTTCTTTTGCTACAATGGAAACTGTTCTTGCAGGGAACAAACATAAATGACATATTTTTACACGTTTTAAGGAACGATAAATAAGCCAATTCAGATCTACTACCCTACAGAACACTAACTTCAGCTTATGTGCCACAAATCTTCGCAGGCATACATACGTTTTAAAATTCATACAGTAAAATTAGAAAATGTGTACAAGGAAAATGCGTAAGGAATTTTACCCTGCAGCTGTCTTTTACATCTAGAAATTCAACCAACATGCAGTTTGAGCAGATGTCCCCAACATCGATGCATAAGGCCATATTTTCTGTAATTCAATGACAAATGTTCCCACAGGACATGATACTGCAATTAGTAGTTCAGCTGAGACTGGCTTTAGGGAGGCCAAGAGGGCGGCACGGAGCTGTGTGAGTCCTGGTGCAACTAAATAACACACTGCATTGTTGCCAAAAATGATTTTCAAAGAGCTGCTGTAGCAATGTTTTGTCAGACAGCTATGTGGTCTAACCTCACAGAGGTGACAAAGGCAATAAGCATTTAAGCTTGATTTCCTGGACAGCAAAGCTGATTAACATCAAAGCATAAATCTTTTAATCAAAGTGATTAAGATGTAAAGTGTGATTAGCATGGTTGGAGGCAGTATCCCTACACAGTTTAATCCAATATTTTAAAAAACATGTTAATTTATTTCTCTCTCTCTCATATTTGTTTAAGATATATATATAGATATATATATATAGATATATAT
>JAVSBV010000147.1:4604468-4623484 GCA_033117975.1 Parotocinclus spilosoma | reverse complement strand
ACACACACACACACACACACACACACACACACACACACACACACACACACACACACACACACACACACACAGAGCCCAAGGGCGTCTTCTCCTCTCCCTAACTCAATCATGCTCAGGTTTCACTCTCGCCCATCCGAGCACAACTCACTTCCTCCTCCAAACTACCCCCAGCCTTAAACCGCAGCCATCCTAATGCAGCTCCCTCCAGCACACGCAAACACCCAGTGTGCTCACTAAATGTGACGGCTACATCAAAATTATAGTTGGTCAGATCCAAATATAGGTAAATCACTTTTTGCACTCCTAAAATAAGAGGTTCTAGGTAACACCTTTGGGAGAACCCTTACAAGTAATAGAACAGAAATCTAGTTGGTAGTGTATAGCCACTCATTTTGAGCGTCAATGTGGAATTCTCCCGTTCAAAGAGTTGCCTCATCATAAAAAATGATTCTACCAATAATCTTCATTTACTCCTTTTAGGAAACAAAAGTTACAAGAATCCTGTGCAACCATGAGTACACCAGTTTATACAGCTAATGCAAATGGTTATCACAGGTTCATATTTGAGAAAACAAGCCTTAAGTAAGGCTGGAAACGACACTGCCAAGACAATTACTTTAAAGAACTGAGAAAGTGCATTTCGCAAAACCAAATCAACTTGGTCAAGAGGGACAAGACTACCAGACATGGCAGCCTGTGGGATTTGGCCACCAAAATGCTGTTTGTTTGGATAGTGTGATCGCATAACACCATATCCAGATGCAGTATGCTGAGCTGTGCTCTGGCCCACTTGATACACTGTGCATGTAGTGTGATGGCTAGCCGTGCCGGATCATGGAATACGAAGTTGACTGCTTTACTAAAAATCTTCTTATACATGCAGCACGAGTAGTCAAAACTTGTTGTGCTGAAAAGTCAATAAATCTGCATGAGGGGGCATGAGAGGACTCCACAAAGTAAGTACAACCATGAAGTCGGCTACACTGTACAACCGTGCCTTATCACACAAAAAAATTGTATCTTTATAATGTAATTATGCTCAGGCCTAGAATGTTTTAGTGGAATGTGAGCACAAGCCAGTGGGGGAGTGGGGAAGGGGGGCAATCAAGCTCTGGCACAGACACAGATCAAGCGCACTGTCATTGAACCTCCTCTGTCAGCGAAGTTGCCTCCTTCTGATCTGCTCCCTGTCATCATCCATACATCTGTCCAGAGATGTCATAATGCTTTGCATTGTTTGCAGATGCGACAGCTAATTGCAACCAACAGCATTGCAATTTTACAGTTTATCTACTAAGATATGCATACTGTTTTATAAACAGCGCAATGCTTTACATTTTTTCTGAGAGCAAGTAAAGGTCAAGCGTATTGAACTACGTCTTAGGTCAGTGTGGCTCCATCTCTTATAGTAAGCCTAGTTCCTTTGTGAATGGAGGTTGTTACGGTGGACACAAGGAAACGTACATGGTGTGGATGAATTTAAGGGTCCAGCCCTGGTGGCCTACAGGCTACAGGTCGAAACATTGGAGGAAGTCATTTCCTCACTTTCCTGCAGCAGGAAAAACAGCAGACCAGGGAAAATAAACGAAGGGGAAATGAGCGAAAACAAATTAAGGTGAGCGACACTGATAAAATAGACGCCACCAGCCATGCGCTGAGCAATGGGTGGAAAAACATGGAAAGAAATATGAAATATGCAGGGGTGCACAGTAAAAAAAGAATTCATTATTTAAGTTGGAAGATGTTGTGTCTGTGATGACTATAAGCATCCATTGTACAGCCACAGCCACACATGGCCCTGATTTTCTGTTAATCAGTTGTATGTGTAGCCGTAAACATGACATTAAGGCAACACCTCTCCCCTCCTGTTGGTAGTTTGCTCTGATCATGAGAATAGGGGCTTGAATTCTTTTTTTTTTATTCTCCACAACTGCATGATTACAAAGTAAACATCCATTTAAGCAGTTGTTTGTCTCAGCTCATGATGAACTATGGTCCCAAAAAAAAAAAAAAAAAAGTGTGTTGTATCAAATGTAGGATCAATGTCACTTTATCCAATCAGATCTGTCTCCATACATTATTATACCTACTGCCTGACTTCCTGTTCCTGTAGCTTCCCACAGTGGTGAATGAGCTCCAGCTCCATTCAATTATACCAAGAGTGCGAAGAGACAGGAACAATGGGAGCTGGCCAGCCCAGTGTGGTATAGGCCTTCTACATTCTTAGTGACAATTTAGCCTAATTAGCATTAACTTATGCTCCATCCATCATACTCCTCAAGAAACACAAACAAACTGTCAGCTCTAGCGTAACAAACTGATCACCCAGCTACTTAACACAAATTATTCTTACATGAAAAGTCGATTCTCAGGCAACCTCCTTCCCCGGGCCATTTGGGGAAACGGATGGCTATTAAAATTGAAGACATATGTTTCAGTCAAGTTCAACTCCCCAGTCTGCTGTGGCAGACTTAGTGACAGTTTAGCCAGGCTGAGAGAGACAGCGAATGGGGAACAGACAGACGGGATGGCAGTGGATCCAAACTGCTAAATGAGACACGAATCAAACTGTAGAAGGACGTGGGTCAGCTTGTTCACCCACATTTGAGAAGGACTGTATTTAAAAGTTAAAAAGCATCATCATGTTACATGATGAGACATTAAATATTTGACCAAATAAATGACTTTCAAAAAATGTATTTTTACTTACATGATTGACAAATATTTGGAATAAAGCAATGCTAAATATCGCTGTGGATACATTTACTTTGGGCTAATGTTAGAGCTACGTGTATTCCATTTCATGTTATTCAGAACATGGGGTGGGCAATATGACAATATTTAATCACATCATGACAAGTTTTGTTATTGTAATAGACAATATGCTTTTCTGAGCACATGGAGAATGTTAAAGACTGACTAACTGCATATGTCATTATAAAATGTCTGATTAGTTCTGTGTAATTTAAAATGCAGGACATTTACATCCTTTACTAAGGATGGGATAATATGTAAATAGTAGTATTTAAAACTGTCGCTACTGATGTACTGTCCGCAATCACATCGTGTGTGTCATAAAAACTATTTAAAAAGTATAATAACATATTTGTATTATATCACCCACCCCTACTCAGAGCATTTAACCCATTCTCTAGGACTTAAATAATTTACATTTTTATCATAGTCTCAAGGGTTTTATCAGCAGGGTCACACCAGTGGACAAATGTTTGCCCATAACTGCATTAAGACATTTTAATTTCTTCTTGCAATGTAAAAACAATACAAGAGACATTATTTTAACAGACTATTTTAGACAAAATTGTTTGTCCAGTTTTGAAATTACAATTATTTTTAGCTTTGAAATATGAATGACTATGACTACTGGATCAACCAAAACAGCTACTGGTAAAACTATGTAATATATTATGTGATGTTATGGAAATCTCTCAATTTCAGACAAATCTCTGTTTTATCTATTGAGTATTCATATGCATCCAGAGTAGGTATACCATGAAATCCGCAATGCTTCCTTAAAACACAATGGGCCCCAGAGGAGGCATTAAAATGGTTGTTAGGGGCAGACAACAGTGTGCACAGTCCACTATTAATGGCAGATGTTACTTATTATAAAGACAGAGGAAGCAATCACAACTTAAAGAAGAAAGAGTCTGATTGATCAAGTTTAATCAGATATTTAGTTGCAGTCTGTTTTTTAGGACATACCATAACAATACGCTGAAACATGCCTATTTAAAATGAGCATCATGTTGAGCTTTTATTGCGCTTTAATTCAACGCATTCCTTCAATTCTCATCAGAGTTCACGGCATTATGGGGTGTTTGTAGATGAAAGGAAAGAGTAGGAAGGAAAGAAAAAAGAAAGAAAGAACAGACAAGGAAAGAATAAGAGAAAAAGAAGAGAAGGAAAGTATGTAGGAAAAAGAAAAGAAAGACATTGTATTGCCTCGTATTGCATCATAATCCTGGCAGCCTGTTCGTACATAAAAAATAAATAAATATGAAAGATTTCCCAGGATTTGTGTACTTGTACAAACCACACAGTATGTTACAGAGATATACACACACTTTACTGGCACTGATTCACAGCATGAAATTTAACCCCTGAGTATACTAACCCTAACTTAACAACGCTTACTAACCATAACATACTGCATACGCATAACAACAAGTCGCCATACAATAATTTCATACAGTAAATATACATTACAGCTATGCACTACAAATATTTCTGTACAATTTATTTATACAATAAATATGTATCACAAGCAGTCTCTGTAAAAATTATTTGGTACAGTAATCCAGTTGTAGCTTTTCTGTAAAGCAATTAAACAACACGTTTGTTGGCACTGTCCCCCCACAGACCCAGGTTTGTGCCCCAGTTTGGCCACTGCCTTATGTGGGTTCCCTCCAGGTACTCCAGTTTCTTCTCACATTCCACAGACAAGCAGAAGGTCAACTAGCATCTCTAAAATGTGAGTGAATGCGTGTGTGAACCTGTGCTCTGCAGTACATCAGACAGTTATTCACCGGCCCTCTGCAATCCTGAACTGGATTAAGTGAGTATGGAAAGTGATTGAGCAAGCAGGCAATTTTAAAGCAACCATGCATAACTAGTTTCTGTACAACCACGTCTTACATCAATCACACATCACAAATAGTAATCACAATTAGTTTCTGAACAAGCATTTTGTTACAAAATGTATCAGTAATAGTCTCCATAAAACCAAAGCAATTAAAGCAACTACAGCAAATTTTAAGCAATTAGACATCACAACTAAAATCAACTGATAAAGCAATTATGAAGCACAAGCAGACCAGGGTTCTAAGCTGTGACCAAAAATGGTCGCAAATGCAAGCATTTTTTGTAGTTCACTTGAGTGACACCAGTGCTGATACTGAGTATTCAGGTCTCTCTTAGTACTTACTGAGTGCTCTCTCTGCCTAATTCCTATGTAGGGTGCTCTTTATAAAGCACTTTCAAACCGACAATGGGCCAACGGTTAATGACAGTAAGTACTTCCACTAGTAGCAGGAATACTGTCAAAGTTTTATTGGTTCTGAATTCGAATCTTTTCAGTTTGATCTAAATTTTAAAATCGCCCTTAAAGGTTTGGTAGGAGGAACAGCTCAAATGTACACAGCAGCTAATATAAGGACTAACATGAGGAAAAATGTAAGCCATTCTGTATGAGATCTGTGTCTTAACACATTTGGATTGGAACTTAAATTGACTAAAACTAGCAAGCTTGAAAGTATTAATATGAGACTACATAAAATGCGATTTAATCATTTCAAGTGTTCCACATATGTATAAAATTGAATTTTAGGACTATGTAGGCACAAACTATTTAGAAATAAAACACATTTAAATTATTGCAAAATACCATTTATAAGGTTTTTTGTTTAAACAACTTTAACTTATATTTTTCAATAACAACAAAAGTTACTTGTGACATGTGCAATGACCAAAAGTCCAATCATTTTCTCACACTGCCTTGACAAAAAAAAACTAGTTTTGTTCTTCTGGTCCCATGCTTTGCCAAATGAAATGTTTATTAATGCCTAACATGGAGGACTGTTTGTGTAATATCATTTTAAAATCATGAACAACTTGCTCATTGCTAAAAAGCTTACTGTAGATCCACGTTGTGGAAGTACAACAACACGTCAAGAAATTAAAAAAAATAATAATAATAATATAGATAGATAGATAGATAGATAGATAGATAGATAGATAGATAGATAGATAGATAAATTGGTGATGTATAGTTGCTGAAATATTATTTTGAATTATAAATTGGTGATTTACATTTTTTACTCGGTGCAACCAAATCAGGATGCATACATGACCAGATTCAGGTTTTTTTTTTTTTCTTTTTTAAAGTTTATTGGTCCTGGAGGTACAATATTTATTACTCGTGTTTTGTTAAAACACAAAGAAATTTAACCTGGCATGAACATTTCTATTACTATCCATATTGGTGGTGCTTTACAGTGCATTTTAGCTCTTTTATTTAAACTATTCAATGGGAAACTTAGGAAATACTTAGCATAACCCAGATCACCCACTCAGTGAAACACTAATTTGTCATTTTCCACCTCATTTTCATGCTATGCATGTCCTGCATTTGAAAAACTTCGCTAATTAATTAGAAAGTTGGCTGGAGACACTTGCTGTTTCTAGAGGGCTGATGGCAAACCTCAGGCAATAAAAGTCTGAAAATACACCATATGACTCCTCCCAAACACTCAAAGCTAAATAATTCAGGTATAGAAACTAAGCTAAATAACAATGTGGTCTTCAGTTTTCTGTCTTTCCCAAAGATGTTTAAGCCCACTTTAGAACCACTATAATGTTTTCAAGGGTGGGGGTTTAAAAGGAAATATAGGATGCTCCTCTAACGACTGTGTTGTGGAAATTTGATATTCTTGCCAAGGTGAGCGCAGAGGGTTATTCTAATCAAGTTAATTCTCTGACGGTAGCATGATGTCATTTGCTATTTGCTCATTAGCCACTTCTGGTTCATGGCCAGGACTAATTTCCATTCAGTTGGAATGGTAAATACTGTAGGAGTCTGGTTCTTTTTCAGACCGTTTTTGACGTAGAGAAATAACACACAGATTAGTATGATGGGAAATAGGGAAAAAATCGATTCTTTTAGAATGTCAAATAAATGGATTGGGTCTGTCATCTAGGCAGCTCAGTGCTATAGAAGAACAGAGCTTAATTTAGCCACACGCAAAATGCTCATTTCATTCATTTCGTCTCTTCCTGTTCCATTTTTTAGAAGTCTATTGACATTTCAAAAACAGGTATTTCAGTTGGTATACCATGATGATGGATGGCACTTATGGACTTCTTAACTTTCGAGAGCTTCTGGTTTAAAAAGTTTAGATATGCTTTGGCACTGAAGAGCACCCATTTGCATGTTTTCATGGCGCCTTTGTGAGTTCTGAAATGAAATCCCACTCTGCTTCTACTGCTTACACTCTTTTTCGTTTATATTAAACATCTTTTCTGACAATCTTAATCTTCCATTTCCCTGCTTAGTTATCCATTATCTATATTCAAACACACACAAACTCCAATAATCTGAGCAGAACTGATAAAGATTCACAGTTTGATGTACAAGCTTTCTTATAGAGAACACAGACTGATATCCAAAATCCAAAAATATTATATAACAAAAGATCCCTAAGCCTGCAAATTACCAGTGTGTTACCTGTTTAACAAGTTTATCGATCATAATGGTATAGAGTATGCTGACACACTTAACTACTGTTCAATACATTTATGAGAATATACAAGAGCAAATCAAAGTCTACAAGTGAAAAATTCAAGTTAGCATGCTCACACACACACACACAGACACACACGTATATATGTGGTATTTTTTTTTTACGTTTTACTGCTGAAATCCCAAATTGGAAGTCTGAGACTGCAAAGCCACTTGTATCCATATGTAAACAGTGCAGGCCAATTTGATAGCAAATGGATTGTGATTACATACTACATGCTGCACCCTAATCTAAATACAACAATGTATCAGTAGCAATACATACAAATGCATTTGGTTTGCTCATATTACATGGCAAATTCAAGCTTACACAATGTAGTTTCAATTGCAGATGGTCAGGGGAAAATTGTGTTTGCATACCTAAAAGCATTCTAAAACATTTATGGATGAAAGATATTGACAACTTATTAAGCGAATGTCATTTTAGTACTTACTAAACACCCTATTCTAGAGTGATCGTTTTTCAATTGCAAAATTACCCAGTTCCCTATTTACACCTGACGATGATATTATAATGTGATATATAAATAATATGATATTTTATTATTTTAAGTATCGACAAATGTGTTTTATACAATTTTGAAAGTGACTTTTCCTCTTCTACAGACATGAGATACAGGGCAGTGAAGCAGCTTACATCATCTTGTTTTGTGAACTGTGTCTGGTCCCCCAGACGTGATTTTTAAGGAAAACAGTTTGGGGTTCAGGTGTTGCTCATCTGGCAGAGCGAAAGAAAACAAATCTGGTCCACTTCCCCACAAACTGCTTTCTGCAAGCAGCCTGGCCACCACTCTTCCTGCACCGGAATGGTTGACTTTGAAAATTACTTATCCATTCCTGTAAGTTGTCTGGCTAATTGCCAAAAGGTAACTTTTGAACTACTCTCCGTGTTCAGCTATTATTATTATTATTATTATTATTATTATTATTATTATTACTATTAAACACTAATAAAGATAGGGATAGCATATTGTCAGGTCTAATAATATTTGATTATTGTCAAGATTCAAATCTCAGTGTTTGCTGTATTAAATGTATTGGCTTGAAAGAACTCAGTGTAATTACATACTATACAGATTGGTTTGGCTTACAAAAATACAGCCATAAATAAAACCATGCAATTGAGCTGTGACCAATATAAAAACCTGAACTGCCTTCTGAGGAAAAGTCCAAACTCCTTTGAGTATGGGTGATTGCATAGGATTTCAGCTTCCACTCCCACAATCCTCTGACAGGATGCACGCAGATGCCCAGTTTTAATTGACACTGACATTGGTTACCACATAAGATGGTATACAAAAGACCCACGAGGAACCCAAGTTGAGTATCTGTGAGAGTTTTAAATTCCGTTGCCCTTTTTAAATGTACATTATTTGCAGGGCTGCTATACTGTAAGGAAAACTTTTTGAATTCTGCATATAGCCCGCAGGGTGAAACAAAATCTGAGGTCGGGTGGTCTAAAAAAAAATTACCAAACAAAACATTTCCTCAAGCAATCATAACACAAACAGACTCCAAAAACTGCAGTGACTGCATATAATCACAGTAAGCCATTTCCTCTACAGCAAGCCTTACCTACCACTCAAAGCCATTTATAAACATGAATGGGGACAAACAGGGAAAGCACGGGCAATGTCAGCCTGCATTGGGGTGGATGTGAGCTGATAAATTGGTGGCTGTTGCAAATTGCCTCTTGGGCACCATCCGTTCAGCTGAGTGTAGCAGTGGGGACCATTTGAAAAGGTTTAGGAATGAATGCGAGGGACGTGCACCAGGTGATAAGCTCACACAGAGGAAAAGGGCTTTACAATAGACATAGCTATAATCTAATTTTGCCAAACTTACTGACATAAACCTGCTATAATGGACTGAGTAAGGGCAGCCATGTCCAGTAGGAAAAACATGATACAACTACTCTAATATGCCACCTCCTCTTTGACCAGACAATAAATGTGAAGTCTCGAACAAAGCACAAAGTGGATTCAGTAAAACTTTGAATAGGCAGTGGATTACTTTTTCATTTTTCAAACACATAGGAATTTCCTTTGCTCCGTGTCCTTTACCTGGCTGAAAGTTGTTATCTGGCAGTGGGACTTTATCGAGAAAGCATCTGTCATATCTCATCTCAGGCCTGTGCCACCAAGTGCAGCCTGTGTCAGTGGACTGATAACTTAACCTTTCTCTAATCTGCACTTCAAAACACAGAGTCCCAAACCTCCCACCACGTGTGGTCTGTTCTACTCCACTGCTCGTTGAACGAATACTTCATTCTGCAAGATGTGGAAGTGGAAGACACAGACACCTGCCAATTTTTTCCTTTGTTACAATTTTTTTTTGGCCCGAGCTCAAGCAAGTTTGAAATTGATCCAACAAAGACTCTCATCATAGTTCTCATAATATATTTTAAAATAAAAAGTAATAATTAAAAATGATATACATAATATTTATTTATAAAAAATAAATCATTCTAAAAAATATTTTAAAAACTAATTGTTAATTGTTATTTAATTTTAAATAATATTTGATCATTCTATTTTAATATTTAGCAGAGATTTACAACAAACATTTACACCTAAATATTTTCAGTATTTAAACTATTTTGAAAATACTTTAGATTTTTAATGTGTTCAAATAATACAGTTTTGCTTCTCATATAAAAACACAGCAACTGAAAAACTTCGCCTCATTTACCCATTATTGCCGCCATGCTCAAATTTCATAATATAAGAATCTTAAATCTTTTCATCAAACCAAAGAGAAGGTTTTCCTCTCGGTTTTTAATCGCCACAGCTTGCAAATTGCATCCAGCATGGAACAGAATCAAGCTATTTGGCAAGACAACTTGAAAAATGCAGTAGTGTTTAGTTCAAGCTTTCTGTTTTTTTTACATGAGTGATAATACTGGATTTAATGCCAGGTCTTTTGTCGTTGTATGTTTTTTGTTTTAATGCCAAATGGAATTTGGAAAAGGTTTCGTACAGCTGTGGACAGATCGCAAGTTGCTGGCTTATATTTTTGAGAAACATATTTACCTAAAAGAATGAGTGTTTGCTCACTGTTTGGAGTAGTAAGAAATGCACCTGCAATACGGATTGACTATTTAGAAGAATCAATAATATTTATATAGCAGTACAGCTTTACTATTGAATTGACTGTATTATATATTTATATAAATATATAGGTTAGGTAGGTAATACTGAGGCTAGATATGTTTCCGTTTAAATGTGAAGCCAAACGTATGTCCACTTATTTTAACATAACTTGTATTAAAAACAGTACTTGATTTATGCAGAAATCAATCCCCGCCTCGATTTGTCTAGTACAAATTGCTAAAGCAAAATATTCAGTGCTTTATCTAGATTTTTCTAATTCAAATGCAATTAACATAATAGCTTCCTGAGAGATTGTAAGTATCTTTATTCTCTGTTATCATTTGAGTAGACCTATCATTTACTGCTTAATAAATATTCACCACAGGAAGTTTTTCTAATTTCTCCTCTCTGGGGCAATCACTTCACCCCCCTCCATAACACACACAAATCCCCATGCCAGACCAGCATGAAATAGAGAGCAGAGCACCAACATAGCTCTCTCCTGCCCCCTATCCCTAAAGACCAGCAACAAATGATAAAAAGTGAAATCACAGACAGTAAAGAACAAACATGTAAGCACAGTTCACAATATGGTATATTAGGATGGAATATGCACAAGTCACTTTTCAAGCAAAGGAAATGTTTAAACAGAATCTGTCAATCTGCTTAATGCTTAATTGGAATAAAATATACACTTTATAATACAAGACAAGCACCTGCAATTGCAAGAATTACAGATAAAAGAAAAAAATTATATTTAACAACAATTCAACTGTAAGGAAAACAACGTACATTTTATATTCCTTCTGAATTCTCTTTTAAATATGTATTACTATACTAATAATATGGATATGATCATTAATCTCAATGGATTTTAAATGGTTCAATCAGCACAACAGTAGTCCAGTCCTCATTTAATGAAATCATTTTGATTGTCATCACACATTGCTCTGTATTGGAAGAAAACTGTCAAACAGCCAATGCAGATTTGCAAGTATAAAGACTGATGAATTATTTCTTTCCTGTAGCATGTTGGGGCGCACCCAGAGCTGGTGGTTTACATGAGCAAATGGCAACCCTAGACGTAAAGACTGTGCACGTTTCCATGACCCAATGTAATTTTTATAGCTTTATTCCCCTGTATAATTTACCATATTTCAAACATAATAAAGGAAATCACTGCATTTCCCCCCCCAGTCTTACTCTTGCTCTCTACGAATTTTGACATTTGTGTCTGCTTCAATATTATTGGATGACTTGCTTCTTCTAAAAGATAATAAAACTAAACAAATTTGGGGAAAAAACCCCACTTTTCTCAGCTTTGGTTCTCATTAGTAAATTCTGCTGCTGTGTTCAGTAACCTCCCCTTGCCTGAAAATGCCACACTTACTAGATTGAGATCAGAACTCATCTAGAGTGTGTATAAATTTGAGATTTCCCTAATTTAGGGTTTGCGATCAACATCATGAGCAACCAATCTAAAGCATCTTTGCTCTCAAACACTCACTCTGGATTTTAAACACACACACACACGCGCACACACAATAGCTGCACTAGGTCAGCTCCATTCATCCTGTTACACAAATGGAAGAGGTTTTCACCCTGCTGAGGAAGATGAGGACAAGCAGACACACAAATATGCACACAGCCGCAAAAAGGGCATTTTTTTGACAGTACTTATTATGTTTATTTATAATTCAAATACTTCTTCTCAAAATCGTCAGGTTTGTAATTTCCTAGTCGTTGATGCTCAGTTTAGAATCAGTTATCCTTCTCTCAGTCTATGATGTTTATATTAAAGTACTTCTCCTGTCCCTCATTAAGCATGGTTCCACTCGGTCTCCTAAAAAGAAAATGGAGACCTGTAAAAATGGCAATAGGGCAACACAAGGGCAGATTCACTCACAGTTTCTGGACAACAAAAGGCAGAAAACAAATGCTTTACAAAAAGGATATTCAGCTTACAGTCTCTCAGTCTGTGGAGACCAAGAAACCAAAAATAAATACCATTTGGAGCGCCAATGCCAAAAATCCAGTGGAGAAAATTAGTAAATTAGGGTGTGATTTTATTTTTAGAGCTGGCTCTGTATGGAAAATCAAGTTCATGTGGTCCTTTTTACATCTGTACAGCCTTGTGATAATTCTGTACAATCAAAAGGTTCTCCAGCCAAAAGGTCCTTCTGCGCTTAATTATGACATTTGGAAACAGCCACCAGGACACCCAGGCCCTGCAAGAAGTGAACGCTTGCACGCAAACAGGCACAGAGCCGCACGCACATACAAGGCTGACAGATACACTTACACTCAGGACACGGTACAGATTGCTTTTCTTACAGGGTTACAGGTTATTCAGATGATGGTCCCTGACTACTTCAGTGAAGCACTCAATTAAGCAAAGCTTGTTCAGCTGATCTCTGAACAGTTATATTATTGCTGCCATGTGCTGGATTGTCCAGTATGCACCTATGCTCAGAGCAGCCACAGACTCTTTGTTTTTTCTCCAAAGCATTTTGTTTTGGATAGTATCCAATCATTCTTAAATTTAATCTGTAGAATCTGGATAATTCTGTCCATTAATAAAAGTATAAATGGCAAAACAGGGCAGTGTCAACACACATGGCATAAAGCAATCTGTTACTGGATAGTGGCAAATGTTCTCAAGCTCTTGTTAATATCTACTAAACCTCGCTGAAAAACCTGATGCATGACAGTAAGCATGTGTTCAGAATTTTGTATAATGTAAAGAACCCAAATTTTCCCTAAACTTTAAGTACAACTGAAGAGTTAGTAAAACAAGAGTGACGTGATTTTGGATCTAGCTAGACTCATTTAAATAATTGCTCCCTGTAAATGAGAGCGTGTAATGATCCAGAGATAGCCGCCCATGTTGAACAATCATGATTAAGTTGTCGATTCTGCTCAATAACACTGCAATTATCCTTATTACTTACAGCAACATAACATGGATGATGGATAGATAGACTGGACGTGTCCTTGCATGTGCATGTCTTGACTTCTCACCAAGTTTAGAACACTGACATCTTACTAGCTCGGTCATGAGCAAACGCAATAAATCATGTCATTAAGATAATGTCAGCAGCTACTGCACAGCTCATATATTTCAGACAGACTAAAGTCTCATCAGCTTGAGGCCCATCCTCTTTCTGCTCCAGCTCGGTGATTTCCCAAACCTAGAACACACTTGCAGTAGTAAAACAGTAGTACCATCTTATCGGCCACCAAAGTGTGGGCTGGTAGCCCCGTGTCTTACGGGGGAATTTATTGTGACCCTGAAACTTATCATGAATATTAAATTGACTACCAGACCTCATAGCAATCATCTCCTTAACTGCAACAGTGCACCAGCCACTTAAGTACCTGATCAAATCCATTTCCTCCCTCTAGGATCAGAGTAAGTACCCATAGGAAGCGTACCTATCTGGTTTTAGAAGCTGAGCCCCTTGCTACATATGTGCCCATTATAATTCAAGCCTGGCTGCAGTCAACTGATTTCTTGTGACATTCTGATCCTGCCCATTTCCTCATACATAATTAGCCTTAGTGGTCAATAAATCTTCTCTGTTTGTTTTTGCAATGTTTGCTGTGGTTTACTTGAGCTCTCACCCAAGCGCAACGTATGGGTTTTTAATATGCAGGAACGACTGCAGGAGATTACTCCTGAAATTTATGTTGAACACACAAATCGACATATTTATTTGGCAATTTATATTTATGTAAATGGTTTTGGCTATATGAAACAGTAGCCTCGAGTAAACCTGTTGTACAGCTTATTGGAGCCAAGGTGTATACATACAGGACAATCCTGAACTGACTCAGATGGAGCACATTTAGAACAGATACAGTGAAGCATTCTTCCAAAATCAACATTACTTCAAACATGAGGTCATCTAAACATCTGTCTACAACATGTCCAGAGGGAGTTCAATCAAAGCCCCGCCAAAGCATGTACAATTGTTTCTGGAAATAAATATTAGGCCTAATTCGGCTCTGATTATGGCAGCCAATTGTGCCTCCGAGAGGAAACGCTCATTTGTATCAGATGTCTCATGTCAGGGAATAATCCGGCCCGAGTCACCATTTCACTTCGGATCTATTTATTTGATCTTCGTTCACTCTTTCTTTTTCTACGTTTGTCCAAATACACAGATTTATTTGTTAGATGTTCTGTAAAGCTCATTACACAGTTTAAGACCATTAAAATGAGCGAGGCCTGAGTACATTTTAAGTGAGGACCTGACAGTTGGCCGTAGAAAAGTGGCCTGAGTTCAATCATACTTAGGCTGTCCGTCTTTTCCCCGACACACACCATTTGCAGTCGGCGGATCCGTTTACACAGAGACTAATCATAACTTAAACAATTTCAGTGCAAATCTTACCAAATTATTCAGTGAAACATGGAAGTCAAGAGGAAATGAATAGTAAAAACACTTAAGGTAAATTCTGACAGTTTTCCTGACATTCTGGTGATGAACGAGCTAACTGGCTCAATGAAAACTTCTCTTTGATGACGAGAAAATCAGTAACTCCACAGGAGAAAACAATGTGTAGTGATCTGGTACATTAAACTAATTTCAAGAGAGTTTGATTGGATTTTATTTGATTTTATACAAATGAAGCAGAAAGAAAAAGGCACAAATCCTAATCCCGCCATTAACCCTTATAATCATAGCACTTAAAACTAGGCGATTTACTTTCTGTAACTTGTACATTGTGTAACTTGTGACACCCTGGTGACTTAATTGCTTTCACTGGTTGCCCATTATAGTATTAATGTCAGAAAGAAAAGGCAAAAATATGTCTGACTGAAAAAGATTAATGACTACTGGTATATTTTAAACCTGACCTTAATCTTTATCAAATGGTTAAATCAGAACTGCATGCTCATTGTAAACGTTGTCATAATTTAAAACATTAGTATTAGTATTTTTTAATTGTGTTTTAAAGGTAACTGATTTTATGCACTCATCTAAAAGCATGTAATAAAGTCTGAGGATTAATAATAGATAACAGCAATAACAAAAACAGGCCTTGAACATGGAATGCATCGGGACTGTAGCTGGAAAAAGATACGATGCTACCCCCTGGTGATGGACAGCTGAATCTCACCTAACCAAATTCACTATTAAAGAAATCACCATTTAACAGTGGAGTTCACTTTAGATTCCTTCCCTATGAATAGTTTACACTCATCAGCCACTTCATTAGGTACACCGTGCTAGTACCGGTTTGGACCCAATTTCGCCTGCATAACTACCTCAATTTGTAGCATCAATGCCAATTTAACATTTCACTTTACAGTGCTAGAAACATTCCACAGAGATTTTGGTCCATATACACCGTTGCTCCAGATTTGTCCTATCGGATTTTATTGGATTGAGATCTAGTGACTGTGGAGGCCATTTAAGTACAGTGAACTTGTCATGTGAAAAAAACATTTTAAGATGATGTAAGCTTAAGGGAGTGTTATCCTGCTATAGACAGATAGTGGTGCATTTAAGTAAAGTTTTCTTCTGTTAAACGTTGTTACCTCCAAAAAAAAAACACAAGCAGTCATAATTACATGGCATCAAAAGGGTTTCACAGTAGAGGCTGACATTTTTTCAGGAATCCCACGGGTCACGTGATTCCCGTGGGATTCCTGCGGGATGGGACTCAATTGAACTATTACTCATGATTTGGATGGTACAGGATTAAAAAAAAAGCTAACGGGAGCCAACAAGAGTGGGAACCAATAAATAAGACAAAATACTAGAAATAGGCACCGCCATTTTCTCGGGTTTTGTTCTTTAAAAAAAACCTACAGCAATTTTAAAGAACTACACAGCACTGCCATTTTGTCGGGTTTTTTTCTTTTTAAAAAACCTACAGTAATTTTAAAGAACTACACGGCCACAGCTTCCCACCGGAATTCAAAGGACAGCAGCGATGGAGGAAGTAAATACAAGGGCTGCGTCTGAAATCGCATACTTCCATACTATACAGTATGCGAAAGCGTTGACAAAAGTTCTCTTGCTTTGTGCAGTTATTTCTTTAGGCAAATGAATGCCTAATGTTTTAAGGAAATAATTGCACAATAAATGAGTAAAATGCAACTTTATGTTATGTTTGGGTGTATTCAACAGGGACTTAGCAGCTGATCCTCCATAGGAAAAACTATAGAGATCACAGGCCATGGATTTTTATGTTTTGTGGCCTTTAGTGAAGGATTTTTTTTTATTAAGGTATAAAACGTCTCCTTATATTCCCACAAATGAACTGTACCTGTTTCCATATCCTTTGAAATAAAACTGCAAAACACAAACTAATCTTAAAAAGAATTGGGATAAGATTAAATTAAATTGTATTGCCTAAAATCTAAAAAACTAGGAAAAACGGAAGCGGTACAGGAGTGGGAGTCATTTTGAATGGGAGCGGGATGGGAGTGGGAGTCATTTTACCAGGAGTGGGGCAGGACAGGATTTTTTTTTTTTTCCTCGACCCGGGATTGGGATGGGACAAGATTTATTTTCTGTGAGAGTGGGATGGGACAGGAATGAAAATCCACTCCCGTGTCAACCTCTATTTCACAGGCAAGAATTACTTCTTGTTAGATAGCACCTGATCATCAATTTATTGAATCGTCAATAATATTAAGGAGTGTGGGGCTCAACTGCAGTGAAGAAGGCTTTAGGGAATCCAAGAAAGTCAAACAAGCAACAGGACCATCTCCTTGTTTAGGAATTGCAGAGGGCAGGTGTGAGAACATCTGAACGTACAGTGAGACAGGGTTTTGGAGGATGGCCTGGTGTCAAGAAGGGCAGCAAATAAGCCACTTCTTTTTAAGAAAAACATCAAGGACAGACTGAAATTATACAGGAAGTATAGGGCCCATTCATATGCCCATTCATATGTAGGGTTGCTTCTCATCCAGGAGAGTGGGTTTGCTCCAAACACTCTCACGAATAAAGAATTGTATCAAAACATCCTCCAAGAGCAACTTCTCTTTAGCAATTTGGGGATAAACAATGTTTTTCCAGCATGCTGGAACACGATGTTACAAGGTAAAAGTGATAAACAAGTGACTCTGTAAACAAAACATTTTTGTTTGAAATTTTGGGTCCATGGTGAGGAAACTCCCAGGATCTCAACCACATTAAGAACCTGTGGTCAGTCCTTAAAAAGAGAGTGGACAGACAAAACCCCAAAAACTGTGATAAACTCCAAGCACCGATTAGGCAAGAATAGGCTGCTATCTTTCAAGATTCTGTCCAGAAGCGGATATCCAAATTGGAGTCTTAAGTCTTAAATAAGGGTCAACACGATCTCTGCTTAAACTGGATGCATTTGTCAATAAAAAGTAAAAAAAAAAAAAAAAGGTTTTGGCTCCGACTGTACATATATAAAGGCACTGCATTACTTTGTGTTGGATGGATAAAATTACTACTAATCACACATTCCTTAAAGTTACAAAAAGAAAACATTTGTAGGCAGTAAAACAAGTCATTATTGTAGAAAACACCTTATACATCCAATCCAAGCCTGGTGTCCATTAAAAACAACCAAACTGTGCCCTGTCCTTCAGTTATGTTACTTGCAATTTGTGGGGAAATAGCAGCAGCATGGGATGAGGCACACAAGAGGTTGCCAGTAGGTAAGGAATACAAAAAGGTCACTGCACAGGAAGAGCAAAGACTGTACATATACAGCTTATTAAACACAGCCAAACAACCAGAGCGGATGTTCCAGTCCCAAATGGTCATTAAATATGACTACAATCATAGGGTTAATAAAGGACAACACCCTAAATGGGTCTTACTTACTTAACTACCACTAGAACATACAGTGGGTGCGGAAAGTATTCAGACCCCTTTAAATTTTTCACTCCGTTTACATTTACAGTATGTATCAGACGCTCTTATCCAGAGCGACTTACAACTTATACAGTCTTACAATCCAAGAAATTGTGGGTTAAGGGTCTTGCTCAAGGACCCAACTGTGGCAGCTTTGGCAGAGGTGGGATTTTAACCCTGGACCTTCTGGTCCATAGTCCAATACCTTAACCACTAGGCTACCACAGTCCCCAGCCAATGGCTGTTTCATTGCAGCCATTTGTTAACATTAAAAAAGTTCATTTTATTTCTCATTAATGAACACTCAGCATCCCATCTTGACAGAAAAAAAACAGACATAGAATTTTTTGTAAATGTATTAAAAAAAGAAAAACTGAAATATCACATGGTCAGTATTCAGACCCTTTGCTGTGACACTCATATTTAACTCACGAGCTGTCCATTTCTTCTTATCCTTCTTGAGATGGTTCTACTTTAATCATCCTGCTGTGTTTAATTGAACTGATTTGACTTGATTAGGAAAAGCACACACCTGTCTATATAAAATCTCACAGGTCACAGTGCATGTCAAAGAAAATGAGTATCATATGGTCGAAGGAACTGCCCAAGAAAATGAGAGACAGAATTGTGACAAGGCACCGATCTGGCCAAGGTTACAAAAAAATTTCTGCATCACTCAAATGTTCCTAAGAGCACAGTGGCCTCCATAATCCTTAAATGGAAGAAGTTTGGGACGACCAGAACTCTTCCTAGACC
>JAVSBV010000147.1:4586866-4604368 GCA_033117975.1 Parotocinclus spilosoma | reverse complement strand
TGTCTCTGTCTGTCTCTGTCTGTCTCTGTCTGTCTCTGTCTGTCTCTGTCTGTCTCTGTCTGTCTCTGTCTGTCTCTACTGAACCTTTGCACCAGTCAGTTGCATCTTTTTGCTCTTTTTGTATGGATTACTGCCAAGTCTAGCCTCTTCTTGTTACAGTAAGATCAGTGGAGCATGAGTAAGTGCAGGCGAGGGGGAAAAACAGAAGAAGATGAGAATGCATTGGGTTACCAGTGTCCAAGGAGCAGAACGTGTACAGAAAAAGCACTGGATCGGATCTGTGTTTTTCTCCAGGATTGCCATAGTAAAACCCCTTATTTCCAACTCCAATTACCTTTGATCATAAGTGTTTTGTGTATGTAAAGGTTTCAAATCACAACAGTCATGTGATTAAGAAATTTGAGTCAAAATTTTGACTGAGGCTATGAATAAAAAAAGGGCATTACATTATTCCACTACCACATGTCCGTACCTTCTCTGCCAGGAGCTGACGAATTTTCCCTGCCTGTAGTCGGAAGCGGAGCAGCTGCATCTCGAGGGCGACACATCTTTTTTGCCAGTCCACACTGGCACCGGGCACTGCCAGCGCTGCTGCTGCTGCACCTCCCTCCATCACCTCCGCCATTGTGACAGCACCAATCTGCCAGGGAGATGAAGCTAAAGAGAAAAACAAGAAAAAAAGTGAGAGACACAAACTAAGAGTGTCTTTCATTCCCTTTTCATTCTCTCTCAATGAGAACGAAATTTCTCATGTCCTGTAGCAAGGTCAGATTTTGAAGACATTAGTATTCAGCTAAAAATGTTATGATTACCTGCAGTTGTGGGTGATTTTAAAGTGCTTTTAGATTTGATAAATATACCCCCAATGCTTCACCTGCCTACCCCCTGACTGGGGTTGCATGATCATTATTGGATTACAATAATATGGATTATAATTGGATTATAATCATATTAAATGAAAAAGCAAGTAGGAGCTTCAACGGGAGTTTGATACCAGCTGACCTAAAAGGACAACTGACACTGGCAAAGTGCAGAAGTACTTTTATTCTGTGCAACAACCTTCCAGAGATGCCACATTGTTCCATTTTGCTTTGCAACATTTCATTTCTTTGGCTCAGCCGACTACAAATTCCTTTAAACATTTAGGGCAAACTTATATTGAAAAACAACAAGCAAAGCACAGTAAGAATTGTTGGAAGTGGTTTCCTCACAGCCCCGGTTCAATCCTGACCTCCGGTTTCCTCTCACATCCCAAATACATACATTAGACTGACCTATCACTCTAAATTGGCCCAACTACAATCAATGTAACCATAATACTGTCATGATCAGCCATTGATTTTGAAACATTTTTAAAACCCACAAGCTCCTAAGGTAACTGTACTTCAGCTATACCATGAAGAAGAAGGCTATGGGCAATACAAATTATTTAACTCTGCCATTTCAGCTATTTAACACATTCAGTGTATAAAGCAGAATTTTCTGAATTCTCAGACAAACCGTGGTAGTAGAATGGGTTGTACTGAATACCCCAAGTAACTCATAATAGAACCCATTTAAATGTTTCTGCTTCCACCAAGTCAGTTTATCAACATTCTGTTCTGCTATCCATGAAGTCCAAAAAGAATTGGTTCGTCATCTTGGATTGCTTATTGTTATACATCAGAAGTTGAACTCACAGTCGTATAATTACATTTAAGTTTATTTTATGCTAGTCGAAGTGTATAGTGGCCTGTAAATCACACAGTCATAATAGTAGATGCAGATAACCATCCTTCAAACAGTTTGACAAGGACCAGTTGCATTTTAGTTCAGATGTGGATTCGGTCCTAATGCGGACCCAACACACTGTCTTGGTTATATGGGTATTGGACTAGATAAAGCTAGACTTAAGTACATCCCTATATGGGACATGTAGTGTAACCTTAAAATTAAATCATAATAATTTCCAAAATGTCGTTCAAAGTCCAATTTCCAAGTTCAAAGCCAGGATTGAATTTGTCCATAAGAAGTAATGTTAATAGTATTAATCCACTGCCGACCCTGAAATGATATGTAATTAATGATTACAAGCTTGGATAGAGCAAAGGAATTTAATGAAATAATAATAATCATCATCATCATCATCATCAACAACATCATCATCATAATAATAGTCAGTAAACACATTAAATAAGTTACATTTAAAGACTATATAAGTGCAGTTTTGGCACATCTTACCACTGAGAAAGTGGCGACGAGTGTCTGAAATCACACCTATAGATTAATCAAATATGAATAATTGAATAATAAAATATTTATACAATATGCCTATGTTTGCACCCTAGTTTTTCTTCATCTGTAGTTATTGGAATACCATTTTGGTGATTCTAAGACTGCATCATTTATTATTGTATTTTGGTGTCTGTGTTGCCAAAGCCTTAGGGACAAAGTATGATTTTAAAAAAAGTACTACACTTTTGTTAGTCAACTTAGCTCTTGTAACTTAGAAGTAAACCTCAAAATACAGCCATGGCATGCAGCCCATCACTGTCAAAAAACTGTGCTCAGGAATTGTTAGAAGTGTTTCTTGGACAATTTTCTACATGTTGGCTCCAGGCCAGTGCACTGCTCTGATCTTTCTCAGACTGACATTTCCTAGAAGGAGAGCACAGCTGACATCAAAGACATCACATCTGACAACCCTGCAGGCTCCAAGCTGCTCACCTTTTATTATATCCTTCTGTAAAATGTAAAGACGACTTCAGGATCACCCTGAGAAACAGTAAACTCACAAATTAAATGACAGTAACAACTGTTTCCTTTTTTTATTTGTGTGTTTTTTTTCCCTTTTTGCATACACTGACCAATTTCGGGTGAGTCCCTGCTGAGACCTGAATTGACTCTGTGGTTGTGTGTGGGTGTTGAGCAGCTCGGCACTTTTGTAGATAGTTTACCCACCAAACCAATCCCTTCCCCTGAAGCAAGCACCCAAATATCCATGCACATCCAACTCCTTCTTAATTAAAGACCATGGGAGAAAGGATCCAGGCCCACACAATAGTGTTTTTCTGCATGACAGTCCCAAAACAGATATGTAAGAGGGGGTCTCTCTCTCTCTCTCTCTCTTCTTCTAACACTGTTATAAACAAGGGCAATGAACAAAGGATTTACTAGGCTGAATGGAGGGGCATTTTATGTGTAAAACATCAGTTTGAAAGTCTATATGTAATGGGCAATTTGGCAATTCTTGTGATCCGGTGGGGAGCAGCAAGCTTAAAATAACTCATTAATGCAGCTAAACTCTATCAAGCACTAGAAAAAAAATCCAGCCCACAAGTCAGACTATGATTAAAGATAACAATGCTATTACACTGCAGGGGCACCACAAAAATATCTACAGTGCAAATACTGTCTCCCTAATAATGGTATTGTAGCATTACAAAGCAGTAACTTTGAGAAGTACATTACTTTTTTCTATAAAAATCAGGGAGGCTGTTAAAGTGAAGCCTAAAAACAGTGCGACACCAAAGTGCTCTGAGTGCACAGTACCACAACAGTGCCATGTGGCGCTCTGCAAGTAGCAGCCTCCTAACTATAGGCCTGTGAGCAAATTACAGAAGGGCTCTGTCTGGAGGCTCCATTCTAAAGCCAAACTCTCCATTCAGCTCCAAGTAGGCTCCTGTATAGCCAAGACATGAGGTTTATGCAGCCTTGTGGGGTTGTTAAGAAAAGCCAGGACTCATGCTTGCATAGACTATGCCAATCAGAATTAGAATAACAATGCTGCCTAATATTAAAGAAATTTAATGTCTGGTAAAGATGGTTCAACACCACACACGCGCAAGTCAAGGGTATTTGTATCATTTAACATTAAAGGGGAGGACATGGTCACGCAAATAATAGACAGATTTACAACTGCCAGTTTAAGTTTGTATTGTCTCCTATTGGGATTTGGCCAGTTACCATAACCAAACTCTAAAATACACTTTAAAGTTGTTTAAGCAGGGTTTAAATTTTTTTTAAATATCTCAGTTTTCCAGATGATCAAGATGCATAAAACAACCGGACGTAAATGGGTAAGACATTACTTCCAATATAACAACATATAATAGATTGGGGTGCCCCAACTCGTGTCAAGAAATTAGCCCATCCCTTTTGTTTTTCCACCTTAAATGAAAAGTTATCTGTCGTATATCCATGGCATTTTAATTGTGTATTTTAACAGAATGACCATTCATAGCTATAGAAAAATATATACTATTGAGACAGTTGTTAAACCCCAAAACACATTTTAACCAGAAAAGTTGGCTGCACAACAGAGGCCACCCAGACTGCAATACTGCCATAAGCCCAGCTGGTGAAGTTTTTTGAATCATCCTCTCTCTTACCCTTCAGCACTCTGTAAAGGCAAGGATCATCTTCACTAAACACCAGAGCGAAGAAGAACGAGACCCTATGCTTCAACTTTCCAGAATAAACAGGCATGACGAGTCTCTGAAAAGCCTACTCATCACTTATTCAGACCACAAACACAAAGCTATACACAAAACCCCAGATTTTAGCTACACAGCTGTCATTAAAGGAATACTCTACCATTTAAACTCAAATCTCTATCTTCCACAGTTGAAGCAGCATTACCATGAATATTGCTTTCTGAAGAAGATCACTGAAAATGAACAATAGCATCTAAACCTACAACAGTTTTATGCCAAAATTCCTTAAGTAAACTCATCCCTTTGAAAAAGTATCCTTTTAGAAGCAGGACTATTTCTTGACGGTCCCAACAACAATTTAGAAAAGTACTACATTTTAATAAGGTAAAGTATAGAATATACATTTAACAATGCAAACTGCTGGATTATCAACTGCTTTGTATGACTGTAACCCCTCCGGTTATTATAATCAAACAACACACACAGAGCAAGCTGTCTCTTCTTACTGCAACTGCTATTGAAATTATGGCTAGGATTCATGGACTACAGCACGAGAAGCTTTGAAATAATCTACACTTCTATAACTACTAGTACTTCACTAATCACTCTCCTCCCCAACAGGACACATTGGGGTGTATGTTGGTGTCAAGGGTAGAAACACTGAATTTGATAATGCATTATTGATTAAACCACCTGCTATTACAATATCACATGCACTCATTCACATACACACCCACAGAGAGAGACAAACATTACATTACCGAATATGCAGCTGTGGTGATGTAAGTGATTAGGTAAGTAGCTGATATCATTCTTTCGGACATTTCAAATCCCCAATGTATATTTAATCACTGAAACTGAAATTCAAGTCGCTTTTCGAGGATTTGAAATCTTGTCCGAATCACTTCACCCAGTGTATGGGTGTGTATGCATGTGAGGATACGTCAAATGCCTCTCTGATGTCTACTAGTTAAAAACAAGCAATACATAAGGAGACAGTCTGTAACCTGTGAACTCAGTCTAATTCAATGTTTTTCATATATCTGTTCAAAAGGAAAGCATACCAGAAACCTCTCACAAACTTGAGGTTCAAGGTAAGTCTTCTGTTGATGGTTTAATCAATTGTGGAATAAGTTACTACCTACATAAGCTCATTGTCGATGCTTTTTAAACCCTAGTGAAAACAGAAATCTGTACAGCTGCCATACTTGCAACTGACGTTTAGTGTTACAAGTTGTACTAGTTCAGTTTGGTGCATATTGTGGTTCGAGTGAATATAGTTTAGATTTAAATGCAAAACTCTTTAATGTTGGTTTTCAGTCCAACCGAACGATAGTGAAAAACTGACAAGATACAGCGTCATCGCTTCTACTATACAATTCTGTGTGCAGGACTAAAATTTTATGCAAATTCCTTTCTGATTTCATAATGGAACTGTAACTTAGCAATTGAATGAACACACATTCAGCGATGCAGGTAAGTATGTGACCACAAAGCCAGAACTTAAGGACCCTCCTGTGTCCTTCAGGTCTCCTGCTTGGGTACATGTTCGTTTTCCTGGTGAGCTACAGTTGCAGTGGGCAAAGACAAGTGCATATTACAAAGGCAACATTCCAGCATTGTTCATTTGGTATGCTGCCTAAATTATTATGCAGTTGAACTGGCATGTAAAACAATTATCAGATTTGTTTATTGTCTTGTTATTTCTTTGACAACATTCAGAAGCAAATTAAGTTGCAGGAATATTTTCTGTCATTTTTAATAAGTCATATTATGTTCTTTTCTTATGTATTCAGGACATTATGATCAGTTTGCCACTTTCTGAAGCAATTTAAGTTGCAGGAATATTAACTGTCATTTTTTAATAATACCTATCATGTTCTTTTCTTATGTATTTAGGACATTATGATCAGTTTGCCACTTTCTCTCTGCATGAGTTTTTTTTTAGTTTTAGCATTAAAATGTATTATAAGCTAGCTAACTGTCCATTTTGTGCACATTAAACCTCCCTGGCTCAGCAAGGACGGCAAATTTCATTAATTAATCAACTGACAACATGAAATCAGCTTATTTCCAACCAAACAGATGCTTTTAATCAATCAATATCAGAGTTAGGCTAAGGCTTTTACTAGCTACTGAACATAATCTATGGTATTAATTATAGGACTAGAGCATGTGATATACTGTATAGTATAGCACACAGTGGTTGCATAAACAGATTCCACAAACAGTATCCTGTTTATATGCGAGTTAAACAGCTGCAGGTAAAGGTGTCCCCCGCCTTCTTTGACCCGCTCTTCTACTATGGTGACAATGAAGCCCAATACACCGGATAATAAGCGGCTACTGTAAACTGGCCACCCTCTTTATAAGCTGAAGTAGTAAATATAGCCCAAGACATTCCATAGAGCTTAGGTGTAAACATTTTTAGTGCTATTGGCCAAAAGCAGACACGCACACACATGCACGCACCTCCATCAGCACAGATCATGGTCACCAGCCAGGGACAGACAACCACTCAATCTTCACAATACAAAACTAAGTGCAATAACACTAAACAAAAACCTCCCAGATCCAGATTTGAGAGTAAACAGTTCCACCATGTGTATGGTCCTAAAGGCAGCACAGTTCAGAGCAATTCCAGCATTATAAGAGTAACATACAAACTCCAGGTACTTTAACTGGTGCCTGCCTGAAGCTAAGCATTACAATAACTCAGCAAGCACATAATTGGGATCACTGTATATACTGAATACCGGGTACGGTCTCACTTTGCTCTCAAAACAGCCTCATGTATTCCACAAGGTTCCAGTTACAACACAGATTTTTTTTTATGCCTTTCTGAATGTATCATGCAGTGCCAGCTGATTTTGTCAAGATACACTTTGGTAAAGTGAATCTCCTATTCTTCCAAAGGAGTACTGATAGATTAAGGTCCAGGGCCTCTGAAGAGCATTCAAATTTATTGTCATGTTCATGACAATTCAAACCAGTTCAAAATTTCAAACATTCTCAAACCAGTTTGAGATTACCTTTGCATTGTGACACGGTGCATCATCATGCTGAAAGTAGCCATTAGATGATGAGTAAACTGTGGCCATGAAGGGATGCACATGATCAGCTGTGTATGCCACTGTGTGGTTTAATATTTAAAAAAAACAACATCATGAACAAAAAAGTTTTGCGTAAACAAAGATTAAAATAAGAAGTTTTTTTTAACCTGTTCTCCTCTCCTCTAGTCAATGACGACAAACACACACCCAAGCCCCTACCATATTTAAAAGGACCGTGTGACACCTTGCATATTATCAACAGATGCAAACAAAACTTCATCACTTTTGGATTCCCTGCACCGGTTAGCATCCAATAATAAACATTTATTGACAAACAGAAGTAAACCATACACACTTTCAATACACTTTGAATATTGCCAATCTGTTATATCAACTCAGCTGCGAGTTGTCTACTCTTAATAGCCAAATTTAGAGCAAATATAAACCGGTGTGTCATTATTATTCTGGAAAACATGCTTTGTGCAAGTACATTCATTCATTCATTCATATATATTAATACACACAATCCAATTCATGGTCTTAGTTGGTGGGGTGGAGGGTTATAACTGGCACTACAGGGCACAAGTCAAAAATCACCACTATACAGTAAACCAATCCAGAGTGGACGGACTACTCTCACATACACTGGAACACTTTAGAGACATCATTGACCCACATGACTGTCTAGTGGTAAAGCACTTATGTAAAAATTCCCAGAAAGAAAGAGTAAACCTATTTACAATTGTTTTGCAGAACAGTGTGCCAGTTCAGCACAGGTTTGTGTAGGGGTCACTGATGGTGAATAATATGCCTGTTAAGTCTCCTCTCCCTCATACACAGTTAGCTATGCTTAAGTGATACCAGACCGTGATGGAACTTACTGCCAGGACTCGACCCAGGTAACTGCAGTACTGGGCAAACTGTTACTGCATCACCTGAGCACTGTTATCCAAATATTCATTAACTGAACCATTTTTCAAAACAAACTACAAAATTTGGCTGTAAAGGGGATTTTTCAGACTAAACCAAGAAAACCGAGTGTGCAATGTTAAAAATAAGCTTCAGAATAGAGGAGTAAATCAGCCATGGGCTAGAACTCCATTAACCAGCTGTCCACAAAAACCAGATGGAAAAGATGAATCTAGACAACATACTCCTCTTGAAAATTATTTTTTAAAATCCTATAACCTACATGGTTATTATTGTTATTCTGATTATCCTAACAGAACCAATGCACAGCCTATATAACAAAAGATCAACAAGTAATCAAACAAAATTGAGTTTATGGATAAATCAGTCTTCCCTGAAATATAATATCTGTTATATATTACAATTACATCTATCCAGAATGATGGCCAGCCAGTAGAAACCCTATATGATTATGTCATATCTTCAGTTATAGTAGGACTATAGGCAAAGTGACTGTAATAAAAACTTGTGTGGGTTGCTGTTCAGTTCTACAGACCGTATAGGAGTTTATTCAAAACAATACATTTGCTGTGAAAGCACAGTGAAGCAATTAAAATGGACATCTAAAAATGGTCACACGCACAGGTGTGCCAAACACACACTCCAGTCCAAATACAACCACTTCAACCTCTGCTAGTCCCTGCAAAAGCAACACAAAGGTTCAAACCTTCGCTCTCACAACCTGCTTCCTCTCTCTAACTCAAAAGCATGTGCAGAGCAGCAGCTGCTTTTGCTTACCTTCTAACCCGCTAAACTTCCCGTTCAGATTCTAGAGCCGGTACATCTCCCTCACAAACACACCGATTCATTCCTCACTGTTTGTGGCGATACGCTTTAGATTTCATTCTTTATCTCTCTTACCTTTATCCTCTGTTCTCCACAGAACTGTAGACAAACCGAGCCGGACTCCTTCATTCACTCACTTCATCCTGCTGCCCTGCTTTAAAGAACTGAGCTAACGCTGAAATGAGGAGAGAAGATCCGCCTCCTGACTTGCCCCACTGACTCCCTGCCTGCCTGTCTGTCTGTCTGCCTGTCTGTCTGTCTGTCCTGCCCTGCACAGCACAGGAAATTGCGTCAGGCCAAACTTGTGATTAATCCGAATGATCAAAGACAGTGTTTACATTTACAAACAGATTTTGCTACCTCCTTTGCTACCAGTGATTTGTAATATGCACGCTATTGTAATCCTAGCTACCGTTACTCAAGCATTCTGACTTGTAAGAAACGTTTAGGCAATTAATCTTACAAAACAACAAATAATTAACACTAGATGTCTTTGCTCTCTTTAAGGTCTTCATGACTTTACCATACCTGGACATTGCCATATAGTCCTACAGTAATTTGTTGCAAATAGTGTTTTATTTTTAACAACAATGTTAATTAAAAGACAATGAGAAAAATGCTTGTCTTTGTGTCTTTAATACAATTTAAAAACACCTACTGATAAAACCTAAAGGAACGTCATATGTTGTTCTCTGCCTTCAAGACTGCGATTCTCTTTTCTGTTGGCAAGTTTGCAAGGGTTCAGTTGTTCTAGTTTTCTGTCATTCAAAGGTGAATTATGATGTACTGTAATATTATTATTCACTAAAGAATGAACTTGTTCAGATTTACATCATTTAGCAGACGACCTTATCCAGAGTGATTTACAATTCATACAGTTTTACAATCCACGCAATTGTGGGTTAAAGATCTTGCTCAGTGACTCCACTGTGGCAGAGGTGGGATTTGAATCCTGGATCTTCTGGTCCATAGTCCAGTACCTTAATCGCTAAGCTACCACAGTGCCATACTATTGATGATAAACATACTTTGATCGATGATAAACATGCTTACCACCAACTGCATTTTTTCAAAGTACAGGTAAAGGTATATTCAAATAATGGGGTCAAATATCAAACCACAGTCAGACCCCACTCTAGGAATGTACTTTGTGCTAAATAATGGTTCAGATAATTAATAATTATTTATCTGGAGCCTGTACCATTATTTCTGGAATTCCTATTTCAATTTCCAGTCATGTCAAAGTAATAAAGTGATCAAGGGATTGTTCTGATTGGTTGTCTGTTTGCTTTGTTATCTGGAATGGGCTGGACTTCACCTGTCTAAACATAAGCACTAACTGCTTTATCACTTTTACTACTGTGCGAATTCCATTACTTTTCTGTTCATTTTGTCCAAGCATAATAAAATAAAAAATCCATTATGCATGCAATGAATTAAATAATTCAGCTCACTTTAATTCATTTGTTGCAATACTGTGGCTTTAATCATTCAGCACACTGTTTAAATAACTACTTAGAAGAATAGATACCTGCACAAATAAGATAAAGTTCTTAGTCTACATGTAACCTAAATCACTGTAAAATGACTGATACCAGAGCAGCTATTTCAAATTCATTATTTACGAGCACAATGTCACATGATGCCAAGAGGAACTGTGGTGGACTAGCAGTCAAGGTGCTGTTCGTCAATTTTCACCTCTGCCAAGCTGCCATGAATGGGTCCTTGAGCACGACCCTTAACACACAAGTGCTTGGACTGTAAGAATGTATCAAATGTAAGAAACTGTAAGTCACTATGAATAAGGATGTCTGCTAAATGAGATAAATGCAGATGCAAAGCGCATGATATGCTCATCAGTGATTTACACATGCTTTTGCATGAGAGAAGTTTGCATTCCCCTTAGGCACCATTATTTTACTGAGTTATTACTAACAAATGTATGTTATTTGTATTTTTTTAATTTTACTTCAGTGATGATGAAAACTGATGTGATTGTAGGTTTGAATTCGTTCATATATCTGACCAGCAACCAGCCTATATTTAACGCTGTGTAGACTTGTTTTTTATATGGTGTTATCCAATGTAATCACTTCCAGTACCCCATTTATGTGTAATTGTTAGATGCAGTTTCATAAACGAACTCCCAAGTAAATAAAGCAGTTCAAAGATTTGAGTCATTTGAAGCCTGCAGCTGTTTGGATATCTGGGGGAGTATTGTTTTCTCATTCTGGACGTCTGTCCTGGCTTTTAAAAGTTTGTCTCATGACTTATAAAGTGTGGAGTGGTGAGGTCATTGTAAGCTGCACCCTCTGGTATACAGTAAAGAGACACATAGCAGGTCCTCCATCCTTTTGAATTGTCCCTCAGAGAATCCAATACACCCAACTGAAGGGCATGAATTAACACGTTAATTATGTGAAAATAATCTTTTTTTTAATGTGCAGAAATAGTTGAGGACTGACTCGTCATGCATGCTGCATGCATTGCATCATGATATATGTTACGTTTGTGGTTGATTATACAGCATTCTGGTGGTATTATGAATGTGTGGTGAAACCTTGATGCAGTGCACAGAGGCTATGACTGTTATATTGGTCACTGCTGTGACGTGGCCTCACTCCTCCTGCCCCCTCTGTCTTTGGCAGGGTGCTGCACTGGGAAAAGTGTGGGCTTCATTACTCTCAGTCAAAACAACTCCTGACATCCCTGCACAGTTGCTCTACAATGCCTGCACCGATTCTGTGCTCCAATCTGTTAGAGGAAGGGGAGATTAGACTACACTAGATGTACCGTGGAGCTCTTGGGGTGAATATGAGTCAGTTTTCTGATAGCCCCACTGCACAGATCCAATCTGCTTGGAGAAGCATGGTGCAGGTCAGGGCTCGGCGATTGCTTCAGAAAAACACAACCACATGTTAAGCAGCGGGATAACAGAGGCTTCCCTCATGCTATGGTTCACCCCTCAACCCTTTGTTAAAATTAACAAACAAGTCCTTTGTCTCCAATTCCCTCTCTTACACTCTGTGATGTTCTCTAAGCATTTTATTGCCATTTGGCCAGCCACGCTGGAACCTTTGAGGGTGGAACATAATGGAAACTCAATTTCATAAAAAAGCGAAAAAGAAAAGCAAGTACACAGCAGCGTGTCAAACTAAGGGAATCTCAAGACTTCCCTCAGTGTGCACTGAAATGTTAATATGCAAGGCATGCTGCCTATGCCTTTCTTCCTTGGTCACTGCAGTATCCATCTCAGACTATTTGGGAGGTCTGATTAGTACAGGCTACTCTCAGACCTAAAGGTCAGACACATTGCCATAGAAATAGCCAGGAGTCTCGCAAATGTGGTTCTGGAGCATTGTATCTATCGCATGAATGTCATATGCAATAGCTGTTAGGCATTTCCTGTCTGAAGATAGAACTGAAAATCTTTTGTAAAACTAAGGGCAAAAAGAACAGTAAACAAATATGTTCCTAAACACAAATTGTGATGTCAGAATTTTAATACAAATTTAAGCCACTAAATTACCTCAAAGGAAAATCATTATATATTTTTGAATCACTTCAGCAAATAACAATAAATATGCATTATATTTCCAGCTTTACGCACACATTTTACCTTTTAATATTCAACTGAGAAGAAAAAAGCAACAGTTCTGAACTTTAAAAGAAAAAGAATGGTTGGAAAAAGAGATCCTGATTTAATACCATTTGATTTAATTAGAACCATAAGTCTACCAACTTTGCACAACTAGATTGTGGAACATTTGCTCATTCTTCCTCAATTCAAATTCCTTGGTAAGTGATAATAGACTTCTGACTTCAAGCCCATCGCAGATCAAAAAGGGTTCAATCTTAGTCTCATCTGACAGATATAAATGTTGTTCCCTGGCATCCAAAGCACAAGCGAGACACAGGATAACATTCATCATCAGGAGGTCTTCCTCATCAGACTGCAGCTTTGATCAAGTTTATACATAAAGTCTTAGACCTAAGCTTTGTAAGCTTTGTATGGATAAGCTTTGATAAAAACTTAAACAGAAATCTTAGATAAAAAGATTGTATGTCCTTTTGGCAACTTCCTTGACCAACATTTACCTACAGTGGTGCTTGAAAGTTTGTGAATCCTTTAGAATTCTTTGTATTTCTGCATAAATATGACATAAAACATCATCAGATTTTCCCACAAGTCCTAAAAGTAGATAAAGAGAATCCAGTTGAACAAATGAGACAAAAAGATTACACTTGGTCATTTATATATTGCGGAAAATGATCCGATGTTACATATTTGTGAGTGGCAAAACCTCTAGGATTAGCAGTTAGTTTGAAGGTGAAATTAGAGTCAGGTGTTTTCAATCAATGGGATGACAATCAGGTGTGAGTAGGCAGCTTTTTTTAATTTAAAGAACAATCAAATGGTGCTCTTCACAGCACATGTTTGTGAAAGTGTATAATGGCACGAACAAAGGAGATTTCTGAGGACCTCAGAAAAAGAGTTGTTGATGCTCATCAGGCTGGACAAGGTTACAAAACAATCTCTAAAGAGTTTGGACTCCACCAATCACCAGTTAGACAGACCATTGTTACCCTCCCCATGAGTGGTCGACCAACAAAGATCATTCACTCAAGAGCAAGGCGTGTAATAGTCGGCGCGGTCACAAAGGACCACAGGGTAGCTTCTAAGCAACTGAAGGCCTCTCTCATATTGTCTAATGTTAATGTTCACGATTCCACCATCAACAATGGTGTGCATGGCAGGGTTGCAAGGAGAAAGCCACTGCTCTCCAAAAAGAAAAGTTTGCTAAAGAGCACTTTAAAACACTTAGAACACTTAAAAAGCTATTGGAAGAATGTTTTGTGACTGTATGAGTCCCAAATATAACTTTTGATTTAAATGAAAAGCGTTTGGTTTAGAGAAACAAAAACACTCCATTCCTGCATAAGAATCTTATCCCATTTGTCAAATATGGTGGTGGTAGTATCATGGTTTGGGCCTTTTTCTGCTGCATCTGGGTCAGGATGGTTTAAGATCAAGGTCAAGATAAGACCCTAAGCACAAAAGTCATTACACCAAAGAATGGTTAAAGAAGAATAAAGTTAATGTTTTGGAATGGCCAAGTCAAAGTCCTGTCCTTAATCCCATCAAAATGTTGTGGAAGGACAAGCCACATGCCAACATCCCAAGAGTTGAAACTGTTCTGTATGGAGTAACGGTCTAAAATTTATCCATGCCGGTGTGCAGGACTAATCAATAGTAAAGGGAAATGTTTAGTTGCAGTTACTGCTGCACAGGGGGTCACACCAGATACTGAATGCAAAGGTTCACATACTTTTGTCACTTACAAATATGTAATATTGGAACATTTTCCTTATATAATAGGAAATCCAAATATAATCGTCTCATTTTTTTAACTGGATTCTCTTTATCTACTTTTAGGACTTGTGTGAAAATCTGATAATGTTTTTTAAAAATTAAAATTTTAAATTTGAGGTTCACAACCTGTACATTCAACTGAAAAATGATTTAATTTTATGTGTTGTTCGAGTAAAAAAGCTAAGCTAAGAAAACTACAAATTCTTCCATATGAAAAACACAGTTTAATCTGTAAAAGGGCAGGTTATAAAGATTAAATCAAAAAGGTATTTATATATAACTCAGGCAGTTTGGTAAAGAGGTTAACCTCAAGGTTGAGGGTACAACTCCCAGCCTTCTAAAATAACGATATGCTAAATGGCCAAACATGTTAATGTATCATCAATGGATGGAACCCTGAAACTGGAAACTGAGATAAACTACACAAAAACAGCTTTGGCACATTTTCATATGTCTGATTATTACAATACAATGTTGTTTATACTGTCTGTAAGTTGTTAGTAGGTTTTAATTGGTAATTGTGTTTTAATGGTAATTGTCTTTTAATTGTAAAATGTTGACAGTGGGTCTGTCTCTTATTCACAGACGTGTTGAAAAACTTGATTTGATTCTATCATTGAACATACTTAAAAAAATATTTTAAAATACAAGTATTTCTTTAAGTTCATGGAAAACTAAAAAAAACATATGGTGCCAACTGCCCAACAAAAGTGTGTGGATGAAGACAGCATTAATGTGGCTAGACACTAATACCTAAATTACAAGCCACAAAATTTATGGTTGTGTATCGCCTTCATCCAAGCCACTAATTTCAACTCCTGCCATAGGACATTTCAGATTTACAGAACACCTGTCCATATATGCTAGCAAAATGTTTTATTTGCAGTTTTACTGTATTTTCTAAATAAAGACAATAATATATCTACCTGTCTATGTGAATTAATTCTATATATGACTGATATTTGTTATGGTTATGACTCGGAGGTTTCTAAACTATTTGCATTGTTTGAGCTAAGAGATTGCACACCCCAAATTATTCACTGAACAAAAAATCGGCAAGAGACCTGCAGAGCTTAGACCTGAGTGTGTATACTGTAATTTTCAAAGGCTCCAAAGCTTAAGGACATACTCAGACATGGAGACGTTCATTTCTCGACTGCGCCCCCTATAGGTGGAACTATTTAACGTTTTGCTTGTGCAACCTGCCACGTTCACAGCACCCTCCTGTTCCCTCACCACACAGATATGCTCACAATCACTCAGCCCTCGATTCCAGTGTCATCACCAAAAGAGGACAAAGTCCACATCTAAGAGACAGTGGTTGACTGCATCAAACTCTTTTTAGTGCAGAACAGAGATCTCCCTTCTCCCAGGGAGAAGAGGAAGCACAGCTGCGTCAAATACACACACTTAAATAAATCCCTTCACAATCCAACAAGCTCCTCCCTTCAAAAACATCACTTGGGATATTTGAGATCTATCCTTGCACACAAGTGTTTATGTTATGCAGGTCAATAAAGAATATGAAAAGTTATTATCTGAAGCAATATTTTAGCATCAATTCTGTCTAGTGATAGCACTAAGAAATCTATAAGTGATTTGTTAATGTACGCCTTTTTGAGGTACTTTAACTTGTGCAACAGAATGTTTGCATAATCTGTATTTTTGCATTAATTTATGTGAGTTATATTCACAAAAAAGAAAGTAATAATATACAAGCAACTGCAGTTTAAAGCCTTAATTGATACGGGTAATAAGAGAAAGTGTGAGGTATGGGTTGCAATAGTACTCTGCTCTTCCAGATTTTTAGATCAATCTTAAATACCTTAGCAGAAGATTTGTTACAGGTATGCACCCTCTAACAACTGCATTTTATTCTGTGAAATAGTTGTTAAACGGACATTACCATAGTCACATTTTATGCTATGTTAATGTAAATACAGTAGAAAGGGTATTTTCACAAGAAAACTGAATTCAAAAGAAGAGACACCATACCAGAGATCCTAATGAAAACACAAGTGATTGATGAATGATTGAAATTACCATTAATTTTGTTTGATGAAAGCCAAAAATGCATCAATTGACAATGTTATTAACAAAACAGAAGATCAGACAGATGAAACAGAGACTCAATGAATGAATGTGAACCAGTTTACAGTTACATTGGTTTGAATATACAGGTAATGGGGACACAAACAATGGAGTACTATTTACAATAAAACAGGAACATACACATACAAATACCATTTACAGCTTGTTACAAATAAGCATCAGAAAGTCATCCACACCAAAATGTACCGAAGGTTGATGTAACCTTGTGTGTATCATTGAATACTCTTTGCTAAAGAGTAACATTAAATAAACTAAATAAACAAACAAACCACAGACAAATGATTGACTTTCACTCCTAATCTCCTGCTTCTACTTGTGGATCTGTAGAATTAATTGGCTTAAAAGGTGACCATAGTAATTGGCTGTAGTTGGTCTGCTAAGGCAAATATTGAGCTATTTGGCAAAATACATCATGCTATATGTGTGCACTATACACCAAGCCTAAAACATCACCACAGCTGTGTGACATTATAGAAGCAGCATCATGGTTTTTGACTGTTGCAGCAAGACCAGGAGCACACAAGTAAATTAACTACATGGGATTTCCTATTTACAGAATGGTAATTACAGATTGAGATTAATCAAACTAACACACATCTTTGCTAAAATATTTTTGATTAATAATGCAGGAATATCAGCACATCAGTATCGTATATTAAAGGAAAATCAACATCCAAGAGAACGTCTGCAGGTTACCATCAAACATTTACATAATGTATGTTACGATCAGTGGTGGTGTTTTTGATCGGACCCAGAATGCGGGATAAATATATCCCCACGCCGTATAATAAGA
>JAVSBV010000147.1:4540702-4586766 GCA_033117975.1 Parotocinclus spilosoma | reverse complement strand
GTTGAGGCTTATGGTTTTGCTTGCTGAAAGGAATAAAAAGCAAAGTTTTTGTATCCGGATCCGTGTCTCCTTTTTATACGGCTCCTACAATATAATATAAAGAAATAATAACCTTCTAATTCATTTGTCCGAAAAACTTAGTTTACAAGCACAAACATTAATGAATGAATAAAACTATTTCAATACATCAAAAACATAACATAACTACAAAACCACAACATTCATACAAATATTAGCGATAAAAAGATTGAATGTTTGTAAAACCTTTATAATTTTTTTCTTTTTCTGCTTAATCATGACCTAAAACATTATCAGATTTTATACAAGTCCCAAAGATAGTTAAAGAGAAACCAGTCAAACCAAAAGACCAAAATATTATATTTGTTCATTTATTGTGGAAATGGTCCAATCTTACATATCTGTGAGTCAAAGAGTTTATCAGTAAATCTGAGGGTAAAATTAGAGTCAGGTGTTCTCAATCAATGGGACAACAATCTGTTGTGAGTTCATGCTGAAATAACATGGAATATCAGATTTTGAATAGACCTGTTAAATGCATGAAAACTCAAGTGAATACTGCCATTATAGCAAAAGAGGAAACAGACCAATTACTGGTATTACAATTTTTACATGTTTAGATTTTCAAAAAAATTGATATGCTGATTATATGATGTAATTTAGAAAGAGACTGATATATTGAGCAAAATACAACACATAAGCTCTGTCACTAGCAGATTCAGAAATTTGGCATTTGTAGGTGCAGTTTGTCTTAATATATATATATACTGTATATATATATATATATATATATTTATTTTTTTTTAATATATCTTAATATATATAATTAACTGCAATGAATCTGACATATTTTAGTAACAATCTGATGGATTTCAAATGCACATTTTGCAGCTGTATGTTAAGTAATTTAAATGATCTACTGCAATCGAGGTGACGTGGCAATTTGGGTAGTGACGTAACTTAAAATGGAACTGGCACTGCCAAATTGTCTTTTGGTCAGTTTTCTTGCCTCTAATCATACATTTAAAAGATGACACCTGTAACTGTTAAGGTACTAAATAACCATTGTAATTGTTTAAATACTGAACTTGTTTTACAATGGATGCTGCAATGTACGTTTTCTACATTTTCCAGACTGCAGTTGAGTTCTTCCTATGATTGATATGGACACAAGCTGTTTTTCTTGTAAACAGTCTTGATGATAAATAATGTTATTTTAAAAGCTTTGTAATTGCATAGCATGTTCATTCCACTTTAGCTAGTTAAAAGCTACTTGGAACTCGTCCCCTTTGTTGGGGAATGTTATTAATCTGACAGTTTTGCATTACAGTGCAGCATGAAGTTATATAACCCCAAATCAGAAAAATTTGGTACGGCATGGAAAATGCAAATATAGTGCTCCTTACATGCACTTTGGCTTTTATATCATTACAGGCAAAATACACATAAAAAGCTTTAATGTTTGGTCTGATCAACTTTATTTTATTAATTAATATAAATTAATTTCTGCATTTTAGGCCTTAAAACACATTACAAAAAGTTTTGATGGGGGCAATTTATGGCTAATAATGAGATAAAAACTAAATTAATTATGTGATTTTAATCAGGTGACGTCAACAAGTGATTATAATCATGATTTCTTTCAAAGAAAGATTCCTTATTTATTTTACTTGTTTTACTTAAGGTACATCTTAAAGACATTAATGATGCTCTAATATCTCAAGGTAGTTTTTTGCATTAATGATGCCATCATAAAACTGAAAATGTTATGTAAAACCCTTAGCAAAGGCATTAAAATAACCCCAAACAATGAAAGACCCTGGCTTTTGAACTTGTGGCTGATAACAGTCTGGATGGATCTTTTTGTCTTTCCAAGAAAGACATGGAATACTGATTATTTCCAGTGTGTGATGGTGCATCGTTGATTCCTTACAAACAGTAACGATTTGTAATGTCATTTGTAATGTCATTTGCAATGTTTGTTGTGCTTAATTAAGGTTTGCTGAAGTAATCCCTTTCCCACATGGTTATATATCAGCTATTGTTGAATGGTTGTTCTTACTGCAGTGCCGTCTGATGGCTCGCAGGTCACTCCTCTTCAGTTTATGCTTGCAATGTAAACAGAGAAACATGCACATCTCTTAAAACTAGTTCTTTGAAGAACGTTGTTTTTAAACATTTAAATAATTTTCTGACAAATTTGTTAACAAACTGATTATACAGTAATTGATTATAATAATTATATGATTATGGTGATTATAATTACCTGTTGACAAATCACATTATTATTGACCTTTTACAATTAATTACTAGCTCAAAGTTTCCCTTGTCCCAAACATTTTTGGATTGTGTTGCAGGCCAAAAGTGCATGAATGGATGTTTACCAAATTAAAGTTGACCAGACGATACATGAAGTGTCTTGGGTTCATACTGACTGCATTGAAGTAAACGGTATACAAGGATATATTAGTTCAAAGAAAATATAAGGAAAAGTGCATTTAAAAAATAGCATTTTATATACTGTCCCTACTTTTTCTGATTTGGGGTTTGTAATTTCCTTTCCATTGTCTGCCGTCAAGTTGTTCACTAAGCAGCAAAATCAGGCTGGACTGTTATTTAAAACAGAGGGGCTGTTACAGGCCAAATCTCACTAATTGATCACGACAGTTTGACATGCTCCCTCCATATGGCACACTATTCTGCTCTACTTTACACAAGGGACATGTCTTGGCAAAGTTCATAAGCATCTAGAACACTTACAGAAGCACTGGTATTTAGTGACAGAATGGAACTGGTCTGGAACTTGAGTTGGCACCAATCTAATATCCATATAATATCCATAAAATGCTCAAATGCCAAAGGACAGAAATGTATTTAATCTGAATGTTCAACTATGTAGATGCAGCAGAGAGTTTTAGCAGTGTAAGAATGCCTCAAGTGCTTCAATTAAAAACTGCTAATTTTGCAAGACTAATAGTTACAATAATACTGCATTCATGTCTTCTTTGGGATATTCAATCTTACAGGGTTAATATTTGTGTATTGTAATATTGTGTCATTCAGTGATATGGAGGCTTTACTATAAAATTACCATGTTTCAAACAGCTAAGAAAATCCATTCAAAGAGTCACCACGTTTAAAGGCCTAAGCAGGCTGGTTTCTGAGTGTTGGCAGACAGAAAACATGCCACAGAATAATTTATGGAGGTCCTACACCCAAAGTCCTGAGTGGGATCCCAACCTTTGACCTCTCCAAAAACCTTAAGTTCCTGTAAACAGACAAAATGGTGTGTAGAATGTCCACACATGACACTTTGACACTCATGAGCACTTGAAGATGTTTTCGCAATATATGCTCCACTGCAGTGAATAATACTAGCCACCAAAATGTGTACAATGACTGAGACTGGGTGGCAGACAATTGAATGTCTGTCTTGGCCTGGCTGTGTAGCTAAGCCACAGCTTCCTGCTTGGTCAGGGTCTCCAGCCAGACCTCATAACAGATTTGGGTGAGAAGCAGAGGGACACAGAGACAGGCGACATGAGAGAGGGCCTTGTCCTGTGTCCTGCCATCTGGCTTCAATCAGAGAAGGCCATCCTGATGAACTGTGCTTCATGAAAACAGGATAGAGCATGAGAAGTTCATCCAGCTCCAGAGGAGGGATTTGGAAAGGGAACATGTTTGTTCTTTTGCTTGGAGTAAGTGGAGTGAGTGATGGCTTCTGTAATTGCAGATACAGGCTTTTTCTGTTCTTCTTGTCTTTTTTACCTTACCAGTATACCTCCCCTATGACACCTGATCCTTCAGCCCCATTAGTCATATGTCACTGTCATATGTTTACTTCACGTGTGACAAAATGCCATTGCAACACCAATTGTGGGAGGATGGGGTTTCTCATGTAGATTTGAGAAGGCCAGAGAGAAGCAAATCATTGTTTTGCAAAGGGTAGAGTAGGGATGTTCATATAAGGACAGATCCATTCACTCCCAATGAATATCACATATGCCTTTCAATGATGCAGTTTCACACAGATATTCAGTGTAATTCACTGAGCGGATTAAATGTGAACCACAGAGTTGGAGAGATTTACACTACATTAGGTCACTGTACAGTTCTTTAGCCTTTCTCAAGTGCGAAGAAAGGCCGATAGATTACCTGCTAAGACATGCTTACTTCTGTTGAGGCAGATGATTTAAAACATTAGCACAGTGAAGCAACGACTTGAGGAGCTTAAACTCAGCCAAGAAGATAAACAGAAGAAATGCTTGCATGATTCAAAAATTAAGTTGCTGTAGGCCATTTGTTCGAAGGTTTAAACTGATTGCGGGTTCATTTTTGAGTGACTCACCCATGAGTCGCTCAGAAAAAAACACCACAAAGGCAGAGAAAAGACACAGCTGATAACCTAAAGTGTCTGAAATGTCCTGATGTGTATGAATGGGTACATTCAGTTATGTTATACATGTGAATGACAAAAAGGTGGGACATTATCAGCAAGGGTAACCCAGAAATAATCTGAGTTTTGTGTGTCACAGAGGATAGAGCATTGGCAACCTGAACTAATCCTTACTGTGTATCGCTCTGTGTGTGTGTGTATGCTCTCTGTTTATCAAGGGAAACATATTGTTCATTGAGTGAGAGCAGCATTCTCCCGGTCCCTCCTCTCCTGTACTCCAGCCATTCATTCATTGACAATGGCATTCTACAGCAGCATCAATAAATATTCGCCAGCTCCATAGTGCGGGGAGGAAAGAAAAGCAGAGCCATGGAGAGAATGGAACCCAAATGAAAAGGGGAGATAAAAAGGAGGAAAAGAAAAGAGAAGGGAGCAGAAAAAGTTTGAGTTGGATAAGTTTTCGTGAAGCAGGCGAGGTACTGGCAGAGGGCCAAGTGGGCGAAACAATGCAGATCTAGTGTGGCCTCTATAGTGGCTCACTGGAGCGTTTGGCCTATTGAAGGAGAAAGTGAGGGTAGCTGCAGGCTTGAAAGTCCTAAAGAAGGAGGGGGACTCATTGGGAGCAGCTGAATACAGTTGAGAGGCTATACCCTGAGATTCCCAAGCAGACTGCAACCTTGTCCACTGTACAAAACTATCACAGTCTCACACTTTTTTAACAATTCACATTGCTCATTTTGTATGAAATGTCCTAAATGTTTGCGGATAGTATTTCTTCATGAGCGTTTAATCCAACAAAATTGCTCTTGCTTGTTATATTCCCAAAACTGATGTTAGACACATGTTAGATACACATGCACTGGTCCAAGACACTGAACATAAACATCATGACCTCCATATTCTTTCCTAGAGAAGCCATATCTTAATCTTAATTTAGTGGAATAATATTATTAAAATGTAATGGATTATAAAGAAGGAATATGAATCAGGAGTCACCATGGGATATTCCTTACACTGTCTTAAAGAGACAGTTATATAACGGACTTTACTCCCACCCCACCTTCTTTATTTCTTAATTTCCACTGCTGCCCTATGGGTGAGAGTTGTGGGGAGCAAGGTCAAGGCTTAGAAAGAGAGAGCTTTGGACATGGGTCTTTCTTTTTTCTGGGCCCCCTAAAGATCAAAGCCTCATTGCTATTGTGCAGTCTGTACAATGAAGCCTAGTAAATGAAATGGAGAAAAGAAGAAGCTTGACCCCCTGCTGGCAAAGTGACAGCTCCCTCTGAGAGAGGGAGAGAGAGAGAAAGAGAAAGTGAGTGAGAGAGAGAGAGAGAGTTTGTGTGTGTGCTGTATAAGCATATATACAGTGAAATGGTAGAAACTGGGGCTGTAAAGGACACAGTCCCATATATAATTACTTCTGTAGTTTTAATCCCTGTGGGTCTGCAGGAAATGAAGCCTCATATCTTCCCTCTTTAATCCTCCTTATCTTCTTTAGGTGTGTTGAAAGCATGCAAGTTCTGAGCATGTCACTTAACAGATTCCTTCTGATGAACCCTTGAGGATCCGAATAATTTCAAATGAGCTTAGACATCATATAAAACAGTGGAAGTCATTTACTATGGCTTTTTTTTTTTAAATGAGCCCCAAGGCTCGACATAAAATGGGAAAAAATGGATTTGCTTTAGGGCAGATGTAAATAATGTTATTTACTGTCATAAAAATATAACACATTGTGCAAAATTAGACTTATTTCAACATTTAACACCTTGCTGTCACTCTCTGTGTTTGTCTCTGTGTTGATATGTTGTTTCATGACTGGCTTAGAGGCCATTAGTTGCCCCGTGCTGTGCTCCTTTCTCATTATTAATCTGCTGTGACAGCACCACTGTTTATTAAATCCACTCAGAGAGATGCAGAATGAGTGCAGCTTGGCTCACCTCCATTAACCCTCGACCCCGAACGGGATGACTATGGAGCCAAGCCTGGGGCCATCCTGTCACTAGACTGGACACCTGTCTTGTCCAGGAAAAAAAGAGCATATTTATAAAAATTGATCACCACAAGTGTAATATATCAGTTTATTTCAGTATTCTTTAATGGAGTTATATTTTCAACCAAACTATATAACACTATGAACAGCCTACAAAAAATCCCCTATTTATTTATTATGCAGTGCAGATCCTTAAAACAATATCCTAACCTACGTCATTCTGATTTTAATACCAATCTTGTCTGTGATTCAAACAAAGATTTAGCTATCTATCCAATTGCCCCACACCGCCTCTATTTGAGGTTTGTTATCTCCACTCGACCTTCTTATCATTTTTACTCAATTACTATAGCCCTAAAAGCTGGCACATATCCACACCTCTCTCCAGCAATCCCTCTGGGCTCAGCACACTCTGATATGCTATCTACCGATCAGCCATCCATCAACCTTATGTAACCGCCACTGACCCACATAGACCAGCACATACTCAGAGAACCTGATAAACCAGACCTTTTAACAACACCATTCTTTAAAACATGTCAATTACAGAGTCTATACTTAATAAAGTGCAAATCTAACAGAGATAAATAAAACATTGAGTAACTGAGAAATCTTTGATGTCTTTAAATCTTTAGGCCTATTTTTAATGTAGATTGCAAAAATGCATCTGTGTTTGTGTTAGAATTGTTGTTGTATGTTATTCTTGCTATTAATATACATGAAAATAAGGTTGTTTAGAGGGAGACTGTAGGCAGAATTGGGCTGTAATGTAATCCAGTACCTAATGGTGGCATATACATAACACCAACATTTATGTTCAGTCCAAAATATGGTTTAAAAGGCAACAATTACTAACAAAATAAAAAGTGTACAAGTTATTGAATTCAATTCAATTCAATTCAATTCAATTTTATTTGTATAGCGCTTTTTACAATAGACATTGTCACAAAGCAGAATGAATGATGACCAACATTGTGAAAGTGTGACTTTGAAGTAAAAATGACTTATATGGCCAAATTTAAAACATAGTGAGCATTAGCACAATGAATTCACACCTGTATTTCTTCTCTTTTTTGAACTCTTATGGCAGCAATAAACGTGAATGTACAACTGCAATACACAGTGTTGACAGCAGTTGGCAGTGTGTGCTGCTTTGCTTCAATAAAATGGCACAGATTTAATGCACCAAATTTTTAAACTACACAACCTATGGATATGTGGGATATTTGATCAACTTTCACCTTAGATATTGCTGACAGAGTTGGAGATAGATCCTATACGCACGTAAAACAAGCTAGTACCAATGAATAGTGATAAACGGCTGTTGCTCAGCCTAAGAGGAGACATGATTCAGTCATATCTCACTGTCTTTATTGTTAACCTGTTACTCAGTTGCTGTAAATGAGGTTATGGGATCATATATTTGTCCTGCTAACCCGTCTGTTTGTCTAGGGCATATTCTCAGACAATACAATGCAGTCATGTTGATTATGTAAAGCACATGCCCAGTCACAAGCTCGTCACTCAAAGAGAAAATTCAAAGGACAGTCAGGTTAAGACATGTTTAATACTCTGTTAAAAAGTATTCAACAATACAGATGTGTGTTATAGAGACACTGGTTAAGAGAGGGAGCAATAGCAAACACAAAGTAAATATGTACACTGCTGGGCAAGAAATTGGCCAAACCCCAGATTGCAACATATTAAATGGTCAAAAAGACTCTAATGGTCTTAACATCAAATAACTTGTTAGGAAACTAGCAAGCAATAAACAAATTTAAAAATTTTATTATCTTATCTTATTATCTTATTATAGGATAGAGTTTCCTGTTTATTTGAAATGTTTTACTCAATGTTGTTTTACTCCATGTTGTTACACTCAAGTGTAATAGCTGCAAACAGTTGAGGGGTAGGTGACAATGTTTCCCAGACAGCTTGTGTTTAATGTGAGCCACACTGTTCTTAAGCAACTTCTTGGTGACCATCACAGAGTGAGCAGGAACATTGTCTTTGAAAACAGTGTTTGTGGGAAGCAAGCCTTTCTGCAATGTTTGGCTGTATGCATAAGCATTAATTGACTTTTTAAACATGCTGAACTGTACTAGCAGCTGGAAAGGCTTCCCACACCATGACACCTCTACCTCCTTGATAAATGTTAGTAGAGAAACATTCAAGTTTTTCTGTCTTACCAGATCTTCGAAGACAAATCTCTGAACCATCACCATACAACTCAAATGCTCAAATGCTAATTCATTAGTCAACACAAATCTGATCTAACTACTTCTGCCATACATGTTCAGCAGGTGGTCATCTACATTTACAGATGCCCTTATCCAGTGTGACTTACAACAGGACAAGGACCCAACAGTTTCAGCTTGGTAGTGGTGGTATTCCAGTACATTAGCCACTAGGTAACCAGTTCCTCTGCTTTAAGAGGCATCAGTCCTTACAGATCAGATTTTAGTGCTGACCTATTTTCTTGCTGATAGTGAAATAGGAATTTGCTGTACCTTTTACTGTCTTTCAGAATACATTTCAGAATAGCTGTAGCTGGCCTGAAGGACACCAGCTATGTGGTTTCTGACACCATGTCTGCATGATGCTTTGTTTTCTGAGCAGATTTTCCCACTCGATTACCTTGGGACTCACAAGACGGCCTAATGTATATCTCTATCTTTAGATAGCTGTCACTCTTTGTTCTATTTAAGAACCAAGTGATGTCCTTCATACAATGTCTGCTATGTAAGAACTTGATTTGCCTGCACAAAGGCTTCACCTTAACATATGTAACATCCTTTGCGACAAATTAAATCAGGAACTAATATTAGTGTCTGACCTCACTAATCTTCTGGTTGCCGAGTGGAAGTGAAACCACAGTCTAGTTCCACAGTGTAGTTCAAAGTGGCTGTTGTAGCAGCAAAGACATAACATAAAAATTCCAATTCCCACATTTAGCTGGAAGCAGTTAGGCCTACATGAAAGAAATGTTTCATAGTGGCTAGTTAAATGTCAACTGTAACCAGTACCACACTATCCCTAAACATAGAGATAAAGAAAAAACAGAAGACAAATGATCTGAATTAAAAGTACATCATCCCACTGTCAGACAAACAAGCAACAAAGCAACAGCGAACCAGGTCATGGTGTAGGATGACACACAAGGTTGAGCTTATCCATCGACACTCGGCCTTTGAGTGACCTCTCGTCAGCCTAACCTTAAGTGCACACACTGTCATCACCATTTGCACCATTTACACTGTCCAAGCATTAGGGTCAACATTTTTTGACAGGTTTGAACACTGTTTAACAACAGATGTGTTTTATTGTTTTAGTTTGATTGGGGATGTGATTTTGTAGTAGGGACTATGAGGGTGGCATTCAGCAACTGTAAAGGAGTGTCATGTGCTAATGGTTAGAAACTTCCCATCTTCTGCTTTCGTAACACTTTTTTTTAGCTCACTATACACACAAAAAGCAAAGCATAGCATGGGAAAAAAGTGGGTGCATATTTAAGTGAATTTCAACATGCTTTGCCATATTTATTAACACATAAATGCTTTGTGTTATTACAACTGGGTTACTTTTTCTTCCGCTTATGATTGATGGGGTTGTAATATCTGACCTGGAATTTATTAAGTTCATCCATATATCCTTTTAGTAATAACAAAAATAAAACAAGGGGAAACAATATAGCAGATTTCTGATCATCTACTGTTTTGCTACTCAAATTCTGAAAAATCATCCAACTATGAAAGGTTGATTGTTATTCAAGCTAACTCAGATAAAGATTAAAGCTGAGGTACTTTGTTACTACATATTCATGTTAAAAACATAAAACATTCAAAAAAGGGCCTTTGAAAATGATTCAGTTTATTCATCTCTACTATTTTATTTTGCGTTCATTACATACTTTGAATAGAATGTTGACTCACTCCAAGGCTGGCCATAAAAATACTATCATCAAAGCATGCCTCATTATTCATTAACTTCAATTAATTGTTTATTTGTAACATATTGAAAATGACTGCAATATATTATAAATGACAGTATACAATAAAATAACCAAATTACACTGTTCATGGAGTAAGTATCATCAAGAAATTTATGCAAAATATGTGTAGATATTAATGTGCTTGTGAGTAAGAAGCACTTTGCAATAAATATAATAGCCATAATTGTAATAGTGCATGAGGTGGAATTTAACCACATATATGAAAAAACAATTTGTATGAATACTGCTCAGGAATACCTGACTCAGTGAGCACTTGTTTTATCAGACGGTGTGGCAGCAGTGAAACATATAAAATCATGTAGATATGGTTCAGCATCTTTAGGTTTGTTTACCTAGACCATCAGAATGGGGGAAACTGTAATCTAATTTATTTTTACCGTAGCCTGATTGTTGGTGTCGGGTTGGGTGGTTTGAGTTTCTAGTTCTATAACTGCTGATCTGTTGGGATTTCACACACTACAGGCTCTAAAGTTTACATTAAATAATTAACATTTTTTGCCATTGCAGATGACAACATCTTGTTAATAAGAATTCAATTTCTGTTAGCCCAAGAACAAAAAAATGAGGCTGCAGTGGGCACATACTCACCAAAACGGTAGATAACTGGAAAAATATAGGCTGGTCTGATGTATCTCTGATGATTGTTTTAAACATTTTGTGGAATACATGCAACACTGGATGGAGGCTATTAAATAAAATCCAGTATTTGTATAGTATTCCTGTAGTGTTTAGTGAGAGTAGAGTAGAAATACTTTTTTTGGGTACTTGTATTAGGTTTATCCTGATCCTTAGTCAGTCATTCAGTCAGTGAAAATACATCTAGACAGGACCTTTCAAACTATAAAAATGAACTTTTACCAGATATGAATGAGTCAAACGCCCATGCACACAACCATGAATACACACACACAAGCATGAACACACACAGACTCCAGCCAACCCCCCACCCCAAAAATTTATGCCCTGTCACTCTCACACAAACAAGCACTGCACACATGCATGTATGTTCAACTTCACAAAGGAAACCCAAGCCCTCTGTCCCTCCCTCCACAATCCCTCCATAACCCTTCTTTTATCAAACCATGCACTAATGTTTATGTTTTCCACAAATTCAACAAATAAAAGGAGCATGAAAAGAAGAAAGAAACAAATGGGGGAGGTAGGAGTGTTGAACATGGTATAAGCATGGGGCATAGGGCCAGCAAACTATCACTTCCCTCCCATGAGAAATTGAGCTCAGACAGCTGGAATACATTTACTGGAATGGACTGCTAGTGGAGGGAAAATAAATGGAATGGAGTAGAAAGGAAAGCTTGGGCATTCTAAGGAAGATGTAAAGTGTTAATATTTTTGTTTGCTTTCCACGTTTTCAACCCCACTTATCCTGACTAGGATAATCAAGTTAATTTTTTTTGTTGGATTATGATGCTCCTCTGACGAAAATAGATCAGATCTATCAACAGCAGAACCTTATAAATTAATACCGAAACATAAAAGTGGATGGTCGGAAAGTATGTGCAGAAAACGTGAAGAAGTATGACCAAAGACAGTTTGATTGACCAGCTAAATATGAAGCCATTTATCTCAGTTCCATTTATTGCAACAACTGGTGATCAATAAAATAAGCACTCACAAACTTTATCTGAACTCTTCACATGGGCAATGGAAGAATGGTAATAGTGGCTATTAACACCAATGGGAGGCATAACACAATATTAAGGAGAAGATTTGCTTATGTGTGGAGAATACTTCTGAGTGGTCAATATTATATTTAATATAGAATGAATATTGTGTTTAGGTTTGGTCGTAAATAAATTACTGTTTTAACAGGTAACTCTCATCAGCCAAAGACAGCTTAACATATTGGGAGGTGGGTTGCATTATAACTATTGTGGCTGATGGTGAGATAAAACCACCAGATTTAAATGCATATTAATATAATTTCTGATGTGTATTCTGTATTTGGTTGTTCTTGATTTCACTCATAGATCAGTTGGTGCTCACAATACAATCATAATGAGAATAATATATTAAGACAGGAATCTGACATCACATCAGACTATTAACCCTGTATTAATAATCTGTTTCTTATCTTGCTACCAAATTAAAATGCCAATAAACATGATTTGAAATTTACAGTGCCTACTGAATCCTGAGACAATTATTTAACAAGTAAACAAATATAAAGGAGTATATAATAAGGCCAAGACAGCAACCAAAGAACATTTTCATTGGCTCTGATGTTTAGCAACATCATTAATGACGTATTCTGCAGTCTTTGAGTAGACAGAAAGGAATGACAGGAGTTTCCATATTTTAATCCCACTTTTCCTGGTCAGGGCCTATGTAGTATGTTGTTGATTTGGACACCAGCAGGGGATGCTGTTGCAGAACCAGGAAAGGATCTCTGCATGCGATACCTGACCTGACTGAAAGGCAGTGCCGGGACTCTGATGAAGGGTTACCTTTGAGTGGTCACAGCCATTCTGCGACGGATTACTGGAAGAATATTATATTTGCTCTTTTTAATGGAATTTCTGCTGCATCATCAAATAAAAAGTACAAAAAAGCTTGCAAGTTACACTGCTGTTAATTACAGCATTTTCTCATTCAGTCAGAGGAAGTTTCACAAATAGCACATGGTCATCTGAAACCTTTGGAACTATACATCATGCACCTATGTGTGCAACGACAAAGTAGCAAGACGACTATAGCAATAATCAATGCTAAACCCCTGATGTTTAACTAATAGCAAGAAACAGATAGATTTCCATATATGGTTGTTCTTCTATTCACTAAAGAGGAATAGCATGTTCAGTATTGAAGGTTATGCCAATCATGCACAATCATAATGAGATAAATACACCAGCCTTAAAGCCTTAATCATATCTCGAAACAGCAGAAACATGTATGTGAAAGAAGATATACAGTCTAAGTAATAATAAACCAGAAAAGAGAGTTTTAGAAATCCCAAACCAGGGTTAATATTCAGTTTGGCTGCCATTGTAATGGAAGTTGCTTAACATGAAAGGTATAATCTCTACTCTGAGGATTGTGATGTTCAATAGGACAATAGTAACCTAGATTAAGACAACATTTTTGAAGAAATATGAGCTGCGCTGAAATAATAGAAGAAATGTGTGTAGACCTTGTACAGTACAATTACTCTTTAGGCAAACAACCTATTTCATTTCCCATTCACGCAACATTCAATCTGGTTTTAGTAAAATACTTTAATGAAGTATACTCATTAAATTGACTTTAGAGCCCTATATCCAATGTCTTCCAAACAATAGCTGTAAAAAGGTAAAATGCTGATTATGTTGGCTAAACATACTGACAAGAACTAAAAATACAAGCATACAAAGTCAAAATTAAAATTCTAAGGAAAAGGTAGGTGACATGAGGGAAGCTAAATTGTAAGATATCCATTGACCCATCTCCTGCTCTGTTTTGTTCAGCTTTTAGTCATATGATTGTTTGATGTTGTGAATAAAAATGGCATGCGTGCAGAAACAAAGTTCATTAGTTTCATGGTTTTTCTAGACAGATTGAGTCATAATGAAATTGGGGCATATTAAGTGAAAGACTAAAAGTGCAGATAAGGGTAATTCATAAATGTCATATAACTTCCATCATAGGCACATAAGCATTATCATGTCCTGGATGTGTCACCTACCTCAGAGGCATATCTCTTGGGCAATAATCCCCCAGAGACTAGTGCATGTGCATTGAGGTAAAATGTTTTAAAAAAAAACAACAAAAAAATGTGATATGAAATAGATTTGAACTACGTTTAACGTTATAGCATTATATCCTTTATTCTCTTTTTTCATTTATAAAGATTTAAAGTTTTATATTTGGTCCTACAGCACCTAGTACTGAACCATGTAAAAAACATAATTTAACAGCAGTATGAAAGTATGCCATCTCGCTTATAAATAGTTATTATGGGTCATAGAGGCTTTTACAGTTCTGCTCAACCTGTTCTCTGCTGTTCTCTTTGTTTTCAATATCAGGTAATAGCAGACTGCATATAATCTAAATTACAGTGATCTAATTACAGAGATTAGAGTAGAACACATTTGAAAATTGGATTGTTAGTGTTTTTAATACAGTAGTTGGACACTGAAGAAAGGAAAAGGGCAGTTTGGAAAAGTCAGTCCCAAAAAGATCCATAACTTGCTTGACATCTAGTCAGTTATCGGGCACTAATGTTTTGTAGTTCTTGAGTCCAGTCTCATGTTCAATGTATATTTTTGCCCACTTGCTTTAATTTATCACACCTGCAAAATCTGTAATTCTCATTATTATGTTTCACACTTAATACTAAAAATTGATAGAATGGATGCTGTTGGCTATATTCAGTTGATTTTATATGGTGACTTCTGATTAAACCTGACAGAAGAAGGCAAACAGAATAATTACCATTACTGTCTTCCAAAAGTTACACTGCCTTAGTTTGACTATAATATAATAATAATAATAATAAACAATAATTTTAGGCTTTATATAATCTAATTTTATATTTTACAAAATGTATGATGAAAAATAATAAAATGCATTAATAACTATAATGATATTATATTATATTATGTATAATGAATGTAAAATTAATTACATTTCTTTACATTTTCTTCTTTTTTGTATTCTTTTATAATGGAAAACATCTCGATCTGGTCTTTGTCCCTTGGTCTTGGCTGCTCCTGGCCTTGGTCTTGACTTGGACTTGTACTGCTTGTGCTACAAGACTACTAAAAGTATTGGTCTTCACTCAGATCTAGCGGTCTTGACTACAAAACTATACAAATGTACTAACATACCAAATGGTATGCCAAATATGTACATCATCAGTGATGTAGCTCCTGGTTTTAAATTCTAAAAAAGTAAGTAAGCATTTTGCACTGCAGCCTGGTTTTGGGCAAGATAAGCAACGACAAACACATACTTATTTCATTTTCTTGCTTTCAATGTACATTCAGTTTGTCTTTATTTTTATTCATTTGGATTTTACTTACCATTGCTATCAGCGTCATCAGACTGACACACAAGGTCATAACAATACACAAGTTTTGTATGAGACTAGTCATATGTATACACACTCATACTGGGTCAATATGGTGTAATCAGTTTAACCTAGAGCATGTAAGCATGAGGAGGACATGCAGACTCCACACTGGACCCAGGTTGCTCCACCTGGGATCGAACTAAGGACTTTTTTTACTGAGGCAATGGTGCTACCCACCAAGCCACTGCACCACCCTTGTCTTTATTTTAATTCAACACAGATGAGTTATGCATTGCATTGTATAACCAACATAGTGCATTAAAACAATGTGATTTACACTACACATATATACTTCTCTACTGTTGCATATTAACCCATTATTCAAATAATAACCAGTGTTAAAGCCATTTCTAACCTATAAATAAAACTGTTTTAACTGTTCTAGTCTTTTCAGACAACTGTTACAACCCAGGTGATAACTTGAAGGAAAGCTAGGTCCCTCCTGCTGTTCTGGCTGTTCCAATTGACCTTGAAAACTACAGGCTTTAAGAAGTTTGATTCTGCTAGTTCACATAATCACTTCTGTAAAAAGTGCCATTTTATAGCATATTTTTATTGCTAGCTGAGATTATGAGATTAACATAGAAAACCAACTTACACGCCTGCACGCCTGCATGCCTACACGCCTTACAGCTACTGCCCTAAAAGTTACACAAATGGGGCACAACTCCTTGGCCATGAAAGAGTTTTTTTCAACATGTATATTCTTTGTCCATTTTTTCAGAGGAACATTCAGAGGGCCATTTAAGAGGCACGTGAAAGTAGTATAATGAGACTTATATGGGACCACTGATGTACTGTACGAGTATTCCAATATTGGTTAGAAATGCCCGACATCATATAATTATTTAAATAATTTTACCTGTTCTATTCCAGTAAAGGTATGAGGCAGCAACTACTGACATAGTGGACTATGATTTTTATATTATTATAAAATCATAATTCATTATTAAAAGACAGCTGCAAAGGACAGGGTTTGCTGGTAATTTGGGTTGTGTGGCATGTGGTGAATCTTTGTTTCTTCCTCATCAGCAACTTTTGCCTTATCTCCCTGATATCTCTGAAATCCTTTACATTTTTAACAGTATGCTTAGTGGCAGTAGTATTTATTTAGCATATATGTTTTGTAACCTTTTGTAAGGTTACAATTAGACAGTTTAAAATGAACTGGTTAATTAATCACCTTATATATTGAGCAGTTTGTCACAAATGAGGGTACATTTGTCTCTGGGGGTACAAAGAAATAATACATGTATACAAGGGTAATTGATAGAAAAGCAAACTCTATTTTAAAGTTTAATCAGTTGGATTAGGCAACAAAACAGTTGCTGTATTATTGAACGCTACGGCTTCACTAAAAGCATAACTTTTCAATAGCATAGGTCCCAGTAACAGTGTTGAACAGCTCAGAGAAGAAACAGAATATGTAGCAAAGGATGTTAAGAATGCACTGTCTATAAACAATACACAGTTGTGCCGAGTGTAGCATGAGACAGCACTAACTATAACAGTAGTAGAACCAGAAGGTAAGAGTTATCACATTAGACACTAGCAACCCACCTTCCCTGCAACCAACAAACCTCAGTGATCACATTACAGTCTAAGACAATGATGCACAGCCAAAGCCCAGACTGGCCTGACATCCCAAATACACACACCCACCCAAACAACAGACTTGCTTCCAAGTCACAGGGTACGACAGAGCAGGCAGACGAAAGATGACATCAGGCTCCAACCCCCAGCACCAGAGCTGCACATCCCAGTCTAAAGACCTCTGTAAACCTCTACGCGATTTGGGAGACGTCCCAAATCAGCACTTTACCGTGCTCGCTGCACGTCTGTCCCCTGGCGCTTCGGCGTTTTGCGATTCATTCGTACCCTGGCCAGCTGGGGAGTTGGTGTTATAATGCACGCGACAACAGCTGCGCTCCTTATCCTCTTTTTAGTTTCTTTTATTATTTAGGGCCTTTTGTCCCTTTTTTATTCTTTTTTATAGTTAATATATATTATTTCCCCATATTTATTATATGCAGTGGGATTCCGTCTATCCCGCATACTTGGGTCCTAACACCCCTTTCATAACATAGTATGTATGTTTTGATGTGTGTCTGAATCCTGAATCAGAATTCAAATGTGCTTTTTCCTGCCATGGCCTTTTTTTAATTCTAGGAATGAAAATGGGCCATACACTTTGAGAACAAAGTAGGCCTACTGGGTTGTAAGACCCTATGAATTCACTCAGATACTGTGGGACCAGGCCATCATCTTTATATAGAGCTGGCAGGTAACCAGTGCAGAGTTAATTGTTCTGAACAGACACTGTTCTGTTAAGTGTATGTTCTAGTAGGCACTGTTCTGTCAGAGTTGCCACAGTTCTGTTAAGCGCACTGACACAGTAACCGCAGTACAGTACTGTCTCAGCCAAAAACCCTGCTAATGTTTGCCACCATACTTAACAAACACTATGCATACTGTATTAAACTTTATATTTAAAAACTATGGCAGCTCCTGAATCCTGGTGACACTGCAAGGTGGAATGACATAACGCAGGACATTCTACATTATTCCAGAATGACATAAATACACTGTAATCTAACCGAATAACTGTCAACCCAAGAGAAAGTAAAAGTAAACACTACTGTCAGAACCATTTCAGTTTTAAACAGTTGGAGGGGTGCTGCCCGCTGTGTTCGGGAAAAGTGCTGTTTTCAGGGCCATCATAATTATTTCATCCAGTCCTCATAAATTTGCTGGATAAGAAAGGCAAGCTAGCAAAGGTAACAAGAGAGCTGTTGCAGATGTCGATGCTGGGGAGATGCCATTCCATCCTCCTCGTCTTCCTAACTTGGTAGTAAAGACAGTGCTAGTGATTGGGCTGTTGAACCTTCTCAATGAGCAAGACGAACACGAACGCACACACACACACACACACACACACACACACACACACACACACACACACACATACACACATCTCTCTGCCAATGCACATCTGGGCCTGTGTGTTGACATATCCGGGAAGCTTAGCTCTTTCCCATAATTCCATCCACAGAAACGGTGCGCTCATTAATTCGCTGATCTTTGTAGCCAGAAAATACTTCCCTCTCCGGGTCTGCCGTGGATTACATGCCATGAGAGAACCCAGTAAAATTAAAGAGCAGCAGACTATTAGTGTGGGGGAGGTCTGGGAGTGGCAACAAGCCCCGCTCCCCATGACGCAAGGTGTTATAAAAGCCAGATGGCTGCCTTAACACTGAAGATATGCTTTGTTTTTGTTTGTTTCTGCTTCACAACTTAAACATCTAAGGGCATAAGAGCCAAAAGTAGATATTTTATTGTACCAAATGTTCTTTGGCATGTGCTTTCACACACATTCAGCTTTTTAAAATCCACAGTAACACAATCGCCTGAGAACGCTGATAGCAATGATTTATGCTCAAATTTGAGCTTCACCTTTTCCTTCTGCCTTAAATCAGTAAACCAGCTGTGTTTCATAAAGGGAATAAAGTGACGAATGTGAATTGTATCAATTAATAAACTTTGTCCATTAAGTGCAAACACACTCCAGAACCTCAAGGGCAGCACGTCTTTAGGAAATAGCTCCAATTGGAGCAATCGAATCCATCTATGGGGAATATCCCAAAATAAACCCTACAGTTCTCCCATATCAGGCCTTATATAAATGAGATATTACAGGGCACCATGGGAAATAGCCAATCCAGTCCTGTAAACATCAGCCAATGACTTCTGGCAGGCTTATGCTCTCACCAGAGGGCTGCGGGGGAGAGCAGTGAGGGATACGGGACTGGAATTCATAAATAAATCACTTTTTAGGGGAGGACTATGAGTCCTCAGACCTCCTCTACCCCCCCCCCTTCTCAACCAAAATAAACGAGGTGAGGAAGAAATAGCTGAATTTAAGTACCACTACAGGAAATTATTTCAGCTTTGGTAATTGGGGCACTACTTTATTAGCATTTGCATTACAGTTAAAAGCAAACTCATTTAAGCTTACCACTGCTTTAAACTTGCACAGACCTGCAAGCATACCTGGTCCCATATACACTTCCAACACCTGTAGCACTGACGTGTTTGTAACGATTATGACCTTATGGCAAAAAGGTCAAAATGCAAAACTATGTGATTGTTTATGATCTATGTCAGAACTTGAGAAACATTTGTAAAAGTGCTGTTTGTTTCCTTGAGTTTGTTTTTAGGCTCCTTATATCATTAACTCATTCCCAAAGGAAGCCAATCTAGCACTATTTAAATCCACTTATCCTAGCCTTTCCCGTAATCACCTTCTTGAAAAAACACACAGGGCAGAGAGCTATGTATTTCCGAAAGTGATGAGAAGGGTCTTAGCAGTTACCCCAAACACAGATATTCATATTCTGTTTCATTTTGTGATTAAGTGCTTGATACTCATCAGATGCTACATGAGTATATTTCACTTTCATGAAATGTGCAGCCCTGAACATCCTGGCCTAGAATGAGTATCAACCAGAGGTGTGTAGCAATGTGCTACTCTGCAGTCTGTTGTATTTACTTGTGATGGTAGTTTGTCAGTTTTAATATTGGGGATTTATTATTCTCTCTCTCTCTCTCTTTCTATATATATATATATATATATATATACGGACAGGATCTTGTAGGATCCTCTTCACATTAGTGTGTATATACACATTTCACATTTTTGTACAATAAAAAAAGAAAAAAGTATTCAGTTTACAGCTTGTATAACAGTGCAAATCTGATACACACAGTGCCTTCATACACACATACACACACAAATATAGGAATAGAAAAATGGAAAGGACATGTAGACATTTGTACAGCATGTACAGTACATACTGTAGGTCTGCAGTACTGCACAGAACCCTCTTCCTGTAAACACAGCACATGTGAAACCAAGTAGGTGTTTTTTTTTAAATAAAACTGAAATGGAGATTCCAGTGTGGGCGTGGAAAGGGTTAAATATTTGGGCTTCTAGCTGTTTCATATGCATATGCTTCTTACCACATCTACACATTCCACTGAGAAAGATATTTTAGAAATAGGGCAGGATGTTATGCAATTAATTTCTCCAGTGCTGGAGTCTTCCTACCTCTTGCCCTGTTTCATGCACAAGCACATGATACATATCCATATACAGATAAGAGATGGTCACATTCAACCTACACATAATTTTCACGATGAATAGACAGTTACATTGAACAGCAATGTTTAACGAGTCTACTTCCTTGTTAACTCAGTGCTATAAGCAGTATAACACTATAAACCTTAATTTTAGCACAATTATCACTGTATTACAGTTTATTTGAGAAATTACATGAAACTACAGTTTAGATTAGTTTTTTTAATCACAGCTAACAAACTGTAGACTAACCACAAAAATAGCCGCAAAGGTCACACAAGTTAGATGTACAGTACTGTATATGACAATGTTTGTTAAGTATGTTCATTGCCATTGCATTATTATAATTAAATAATGTTATCCTTACACCTAACCTTAATCAAATCCTTATAACTTAAAGAAAATCTATGTTAGCTTTTCAAAAAAACCCTTCAATTTTATACAGGTATAAAACTATACTGACTATAGCTGACTATAGCTATAAAACTATAGCTGAACTGTTATTCTTTGGTAATTTAGTTTATTTCTTACATATAGCACTTAGGCTGTCCAAGGAGGTTTGGTCCCTTTTTGTGTTTGTGGGCCTAGATATTTGTAAAGCTGTCTTAAAAAAGTGCTCTGATATAAAAGGAACTACACAAATACATTTGGAATTGAATTGTCAAAAAATAAAGTTTTGCTTGGATATGTCTCAGTTTTGTACACAGTGTACATGTAAATGCATATATAATTTGCAGACATTCTATTTGGATAATTTGGGATATTCTTCCAAGCCTCCAATCACCTCCCAAGTTAGAAAGCAAGAGAGACTCATGAGTGACTGTAGCTTTCATCACACATACATTAAAAACAGGTTCCTCAGGTTTCAAAGACAATAACTGTGGAACAAATTTTTGACTGTGATACGTGTGTACAAACCATTTCAGGAGAAAACAATTTGTACTTACAGGATTACTAAGCATGGCAGGAGACACTGAGTCACACTGAAAAGTACAAGCAAAGCACGTCCCTATCTACTTTTCCTCTTTTATTGTTGTGGAGGAGTACTGTATATGAATATTGCCCAATCAACAGTGCAATCAGTACCATAGAGCTGTTTCACTCCATAGAGCACGGCTGTCACTGACAAATACAGATAGGTTTTTATTTTTCATTCACAATCTCAAAAACATTTTCATTTTATTATTATGGGTTGCCTTTATGTTATGTCTCTTGTAACCTCCCAAATACATATCAGCAGACAATCTAAGAGATATATCATATCATATCATTTACAGGGTCATCACAAATACAAAAGCAATTCAGCAGCACACATGCTCAAATCTTCAAAATATAACATTATAGACTTATTAAAGATTTTTCTTTCAGGTAGGTTTGCTGTATTATCTGTTCTTTCTAACTGCCATTATACAATATGTAGCCAGAAGTATGCACACTTCTAATAAACCAACACATCCTACTATTCCAACACAGTCACTGGCAACAGATTCACGTTATGAATCATAAAGACATAGACATAATCTTCAGAGACAAACAGTAGCAGGACTAAATGGATTGTACTACACTCTTATGTGTTCAGAGCAAAAACCTATTAAGACCAGATTTTTAGGATGTAATGTATGGGTGCCAACAAACTATACAGTTTATATTAACGTCTATTACCTGTCTCCAGGGTGAAAACACAGAGTGAACTGGTGAGTCTTAAGCTGAGACATGAATGACGACAGAGAGGAGACTTTATGTTATGTCTCAGGGAGTGAGTTCCAAAGCTGTGTTGCAAGCACAATGCCAACATAGTGGCTACTTTAAATGTCTGGGTACAGACAACAGGACAGTTCCAGCTGACCAGAGGGTGTAAAAGTGAGTGCAATGGTGAAATATGTAACAATGTGGTGGGATTTTCTGGTCCATGTAAGAAGGTGTGTGTAGTTCGGAGAGTACGGTATCAGGTCATCCTAATGTAAGGAATTACAATAATCTAGGGTTTGCACAAGTGTTTTATTGACACTTTAATAGCAGTCATTAGAGTCTTGATAGCAAAACTACTCCTAAGTCATAAATTGGAGGAGAACACTAAATGAGTTTACTATCAATGAGATCATAGAACAGGAATTGGTTTATAAGCAATGCATAGTGGAAGGTTTGACTAATTGGCATTGCAATTAAGCATAGCTGACTAGTAGCAGAACTGATTTGCTGCACTGGTCACTGAAGGTAAGGTTCACAGCAGATGCAGTTTACAGTCTTGATACAGCAGCCAGTCTAACTACTGACATGACTTCAGAAGTCAATCTCTGGGACTATCTGCTGTGCTAACATAATCCCAACCAAATATGAATTATCCCTAAAAAGGGATTTTTTTCTGATTTATGGATTAGGTCGGGGGGCTGGGTTAGATGGTCTAATTGTCAATACATTTTTTGTATTTTGCTGTTGAGTGGAAAAGAGTATTGATTTATTTTCTTTAATAGAGAAATCTGTTTGTGCAAAAATATAGCAAATTCCAAAGGGTTTCCAACCTTTAAACATGACTGTATGCTCATAACCTTGTTAAAACAAACGTTGTGTAAAATCTTTAATGGTGTTCAGCCAGTGCACTGTATTTCCCTGAAATGATTCCATTTGTTTGGGGAACTTCAAGTACTATAAAGAACAGAAGTTTGTAATAGCACAGTTTTATGAGGTCATGTGCTGTTCAAAGCACAAACAATTACATAACTTATTCAGGGCAAAGTTAAATACAAAATTATATAAAATGCAGATGGTCACTTCTAATTTTCAAGTAAGTGGTAAGATATGGAGTTCAAAAGAACTCAAGTCCCAAAATGAAACTGTAGTATTTTGTTACTGCTTCAGTTTAGATCACTTTTACGTCTTTTGTAAGATAAATACATATGGACTGGAGCATTTTAGTCATTCTTATATATACTTCTCACAAAAAAATTATCAAAATGAAAAATCCTCTAAAAATTTATTTTTTGTGAGCAGTGTACATTATTCATTAGGTATACAAATTGATATGTTTTAAAAATCGGTTAGAATTTAGATAACCCAAGTTCGAAAAAAAATGGTAATACAAACCATTTTGCAGTACTTCACTCTGACTAGCTTTTAATTCAGACTGCATACATGAGTTTTTAATTGGCTCTGGGGATTTCTGAGGGTCTTCTGTGCTGAGGTCACTATCTACCCTGGAGCACTGGAGCAGGAAATCTCACTTCCTGACACTCAGTCTGCTCAGACCAGCAAATAAAAGAACAAGTCATCCCACTTACTGCATCATACATTTGCCAGTATATCAGTAAATTATATCATACCAAAATATGATGTTACTAATGACTGAAGATGGAACTTCTAGTGACATGATTTTAGATTTTACCATGTGTGGATTACTTAGTTGGTAATAGTTACATTAAATTAAATTACTCCACTATTTACTGACCTCCAGACACACTAAATGAGAGAAAGAGAGAGAGAGAGAGCAAAAGAGAGAGAGTTCACAGTGGCCAGGAAGTGTTGTGAAACATTAACATTGACTCTTGAACTCTGTGAAGGACCAGGTTCACTGGATGACTCATGGTGATGGTACTCAGCTGTAAGTACACAATTTGACAGCCAACTTTACCGCCTACACATGAGTGAGAGTGCCTCAGAAAGTACCAAGAGCCCTCCCCTGCTTATGGGGAAATATGTCCTTTCAATAGCCAAATCTGATTAAATATATGTTTTAGGGAAATGTTCTAACCACAACTCGACAGTGTTTTGGTATTAAAGATTATATTTCTTTACTGAGGTTGATATTTCACTGGTGGCTTTGGCTTGGCTCATAGTACATGACAGCCACATAGTGAGTTTAGAGTTTAGCAATAGGGAGTTGTTCTGATAAATAAGCCCAATGGGATCTATCCAAAGTGATGTGCTTTGGCCAGGGGAGGATTGCAGTTCCCCCCTTCCTAATCATAGGGCAGGGTCAGCTTGCCCCCACTGCTTGATAACGAAGGACACGTGAGGATGAAGGACAGAGGTCAATCACCAGTCTAGACAAATAAACAGAAATGCACACATACACACACACACACACACACAAAATTTGTATCTGTCATTGTGGGATCCTTCCATTGACATAATGATCACAGTAGCTAATTAATGCTACACCTGCTCCTACCCGTTACCCTAACCTTAATCTAAAGCAAATCTTTTGACTGTTTTTTAGACCAGTAACGTAAAAATATTAGACCAGTAACGTGTCGCCACCATGTAAAAAAAGTGTCAGAGGCATTTATTCGCCACAATATAATACATACATGGCACACACGTAGTTAAAAGTAACACATTTTTAAAAGAAACATAACAACATAACCACGATCTTAGGTGACTGTAAAGTGAATCAGGTGATATATAAATGTGGGACTTGTGGGACACATAAAAGTAGAAACAAACGAGACCACACAAATCTTACCCATCTTATAAGGTTATGCGCACAGGAAATAAAAGAGTGGGGAGTTCTTCACTCCCAAAATAGACTATAAACTGAGACACACACACACACACACACACACAAAGCATGTTTTACATCTTCTTTGGTCAGGTTTAGTACGCTGGGCAGTGGCAGTGGTTGTCTGGGTTCAATAAAAATTTAGACCAAAATACCGGCATGTTTTTCAGTCTCCTAAATAACCAAATATTTGTATAACATCTATTTTATTATTAGAAAAGATACTAGACATGGTAGACAAATGAGAACAATCTAAACAAGAACTAAACTTATCTAACACATGATGATCATTAACCAGCTGATAAGTCTGTTAATGGATGGTACTTTGCTCACCTATCACTGAACACTGAACAATTGTCAGCATTGTAAATGCAATTACAACAACAAAGAGATACAAAATTAAGCCCTGCATGTACATAAATATTTTCACATAGGAAGATGGAATTTCACATAGGAAGAATTATATGATATATAATTATATATTATATTATAGCAAACTAACTGTACTGGTAGTCAATTAGACAATTGACAATTAGACGATCTAACCCAGCCTCCTGACCAAATCCAACAAATCCCATTTTAGGGGTAATTCATAATTGGTTGGGATTATGTTAGCACAGCAGATGCTAGTGTGGGTTTCATTTTACATGTGAAGTCATGTAAGTAGTTAGCCTGACTGCTGTATCAAGACTGTAGACTCTATCTGCTGTGAACCATCCCTTTAGTGACCAGTGCAGCAAAGCAGTTCTACCAGTCAGTTATGCTAATTTGCATGGATATTAGTTAAACTTTCCACAATGCATTTCTTATAAAGTTTATTATCACCATTAGTGATGTCAAACTGTACTGGCATTAATGTAATTTTCTTGCTAAATTGTACTTACAAAAACCAGTGTCAACACAGCTTACATCACTGATTAAGCTTCTCCTGCTAGTGCTCAACAGATTGTGAGTTCAAACCACAGTCCTGCCAAAGAACCATTGTTTTGTTCTTCAGTAAGAAGAGCTCTGTCAGCTGTTTGCTTTAGCTTAGAAGGCAAACTGTAATACAATCCAGTTTAATTAAACCACTTGCCAAATAATTACATATTAATAAATGTTCTCCCAAACAATTTCTCATTCCCATAAACATTACTAAGCTCATGTAAAATGGCCAAAAAATAAAATCATGCTAATTTCAAATAAATGTTGAATGGGAGCCAGTCCTCCTTTGGCAATATTTACTCATCTCTCCATGGTGATTCCCTCCCTTAGGTTTCTATTATGCATCTACCCAAACACAAATGCATCCACGTGTTCACAAATAAGCATGATGACAATATGTCATCTAATGAGGCTGAAAGAGGATGCGGTCCTGCCTAGGAATGCTTTGATTAGTGTGTTCATGGGGTGTGTATGTTACATATTCACTACACTTTACGCTTCAATACATATCTCTATACAACGCTCTAAGCTTTTAGCAAAAACAAATAAAAACAAGCATATATATGAACAACCTGATGATTTGATGCTTCTGAATTACATTAATAGCATAGGCAGTGTAGCCAGGACCTTGCTCGAATAAAAGCACTGTCTTTTACAAATAATGACTCAAAAATACAACAAAACATACTACAGGAAGACTAATGTACCTAGGGATCTACTCACCTGGCTTCTATTTACTATTCTAATTTATCTGAAGAGTAAGAAGATGACAAAAAAACAGTAACTTAGTGAATGAATAATTAGAATGAATGATCCCTCACTTTTCTTTATTGATATTTATTCCAAACTTTTTGAGCTTCAGTATATCTTAGCTATTTCACTTTGTTACCCTCACAGCTAAAGGTTACTGGTGAAGTGGTCTGGGTCCTTTCTGTGTGGAGTCTGCTGCATGCCATCCCTGTGTCTGCATGAGTTTACTCCAGGTGAAGTACACATGGCACACAATACAGTGAGTTAGAATAGACACACGACCATTTGTGGGATACATACATTACAGAAGCAGTATAAGGCAGAATATAACAATATTTAGATAGTGAACAGGCTAAGGAAATTAATTTTCAGTCATGCCTAACCTGCAATTATGGGATGGCAGGAGTATATGAAGAATTTTCTAATTTTATTTTTATTGATCTTGATCTTTTCAATGAGGGTGAAGTTAAGAGTTTGAAGAATTTATAGGTCACTTGTAGTGCTGTTTGGCTATAAATACATCCTCAAGAATTAATTATTATTAAATTGTAACCTTATTTTCTTTTGTGTAGATTATGTTTAATGGTACTTTAAACAAATAAAGCAGAGCAAATATTATGTAGTGCCTCCCACTTGAAATTACACAATAACTAGAGCTAAGAGTCATTAGTGTAAGACTTTAAGGGAAAAGGGTGATGTCATACACAGTATCTCACAAAAGTGAGTGCACCCCTTAAATTTTTGTAACTATTTAATAAATATGTTCATGGGACAACACTAAAGATATTACACTTTGATACAATGTAAAGTAATCAATTATACAGCTTGTATAACAGTGTAGATTTGCTGTGCCTTCAAAATAACACACAGCAATTAATGTCTAAATCGCTGGCAACAAAAGTGAGTATGTAAAAATGGAAATTTGCCATGTTAGTGTTATAAGGTCTCAAGTGTGAATATGGAGCAGGTGGGATCAATTTGATGTTATTGCTCTCACAGTTCAAAGAGCTACTGAGGATCTGTCCTACGTAAAGATGACCTAAACTATAAGAAGATTACCAACACCCTGAATGCGAGCTGCATGAAGGTGGCCAAGATCATACAGTGGTTTACCAGATTCCACTCAGAACAGGCCTCACCATAGTCAACCAAATAATTTGAGTGCACGTGCCCAGCATTATATCAAGAGGTTGGCTGAAGACAAGCCATAGGATTACTGGAACCATGTCCTGTTGTCTAATGGAAGCAAGATAAACTTATTTGTTTCAGATGGTGTCAAGCGTGTATGCTATCAAACAGGTTAGGAGTACAAAAACAAGTGTGTCTTGCCTACAGTCAAGCACGGTGGTGGGAATGTCATGGTTTGGGGCTGCATGAGAGCTGCCGGCTGTGAGGATCGACCACTGCCTTGTAAAAAAAACTGAGGGTAAAGGTCAAACATGCCTCCATACCTAAATCCTATTGTGCATCTGTGGTGCATTATTAAATGGAAGGTGGAGGAGTGCAAGGTCTCTAACATCCACCAGCTTTGTGATGCCATCATAGAGAATAGAAGAGGATTCCAGTGGCAGCCTGTCAAACTCTAGTGAACTCATGCCAGGCAAATAATGGTGGCCACACAAAATATTGACACTTGGGTATAATTTGTTCATTTTCAATTGGGGTGTATTCACTTTTCTTGCCAGCGGTTTAGACATTAATGGTTGTGTGTTGAATTATTTTGCTGGCACAGCTAATTTACACTGTCATACAAGTTGTAGACTGACTCCTTTATTTGTATTAAAGTGTTATACCTGTAGTGTTGTCCCATGAAGATATATAATAGTTACATAAATGTGAGGGGCGTACTCACTTTTGTGAGATATTGTACGTGTCCTATAATTTAGACAGGAAAGGGTGTGAATGAGCAACAGGCTGGTGTGGTATTATGTTCAGTAGAGATGTATGACTAAGGACAATGTCATATATCCTGATGAACCTAGGCCAGAAGCACACGACACAGTGGCAACAGGAAGGAAGAATGGCTCATCCTGCACTCCTTGTCTGACTCTGCTCTCGATTTCTGTCCTCTCTTTTGCTAAAGGGAAATAAATAAACCTCATGTAGACTATAGCTTTCAGACACTCCACCTCACTCCACCCTCTACCCCACTCCACTCTCCCACATCATTCCTCTGCCTCACACACTGACAGGTGTCTCTGATTAAGGCTGTGAAAAATGAGGCAGTCATGCCAGCCATCTCCCCTCCAGCATTCTTGCAGCATGACTCCACACTTTCTCCATAAGAGAGTTTTCCTCCTCCACTCTCTCCACTCTGTCCCCTCGCTCTACTTCTAACCTGTTTTTTAATCCTCCACCTTTACACTGTTTGAGACAATGCTCCATTGTAAAAAGCGTTATATAAATAAACATGACTTGACTTGACACTGCATTTGCTTATATAAATAAAAAACATACATTGCTATTATTCTGGTAGCTTTTTTCTTTTGACTATACCTGCAGATATTACATAAACATTCCCTGGATGGTATGGGAATTAATTTTAATTGATTATTAATTAATTAATTAATTCTTAAATGTGAGGTCTACAACCTGAAGAATATGGATAATAGCTGTGCTACTATTTAAAAAAGTTATGTTAACTTCAATGACACCAAAACATCATAAGAACTCAAGGATATATCTTGTCTGTTTAATGAGTAAAGCTTCACTTTAGTTTGTTCACTAGTATTCTTAATAAAGTCGTTTAAATTACATTAGATTTTTTAAAATTAATGGTACATTTTCTGAAAAAAGATTATTTAATCTACTCACCCATTTCTGCCTGTATATTAATAACCACACACTTTATGTATAACTTATCCTGCAGCCATAACAGAAAACAGTTTTTCATTACAATTAACAATTGTAAAAAAGAAGACAAAGCATCTTAATTGTTGGCTTGTTTAAATGCAGGCTTATCAATAAATAATTTTGTAATTTAATTTAAGTCAGTGGTACTTAATAAAGTCATATGTATAGCACAGAAAGGGTGGGAGTTTACTGTAAATCGAATTCACTTAAAACATGTCCACAGTGGTGATTAGCAAAGTATCATAAACAGTATCATAAACAGTACAGAACTATATCTGAATTATGAAATCCTAAGATCATGAATTTGTAAAAATACACTTACAAAAAAAACACTAATGTGTTGACTATCATACTTTTAGGCACATTACAACAAAGAGATGTAATTTTAATTATAAAGTGTGATTTATTTCAAAACTGAGTAAAAGACATGTTGAAATGAGGGGGCATGAGAATACTGTGAGGTATCTAAATATGCACATCAGACTGGATGAGATGTATGTGGGCTGTGCTAATGTGCAGATGAGGGGGAAGTTGGAGATTTGTGGGGTTTCTTGGTGCATATGACTACAACTGTGAGGGGTATATAGAGGTTTATGAGCGTAAGTAAAATGGAAAGAACTGCATTTGTGTGTGGTGTAAAGTAGTATGGGAGAGGATTAAAAATGCTCCGATTGAACATTTCTTCTCACAGCAAGCACATTTTTTAACCCATGAAGAAAAGCCTAACCTTATTCAGCTTCCATAGCCAACGTTCACTTTGCTGTGCAACCCTATTTATACAACTTAAAAAATTATTTGATGGTAATTATAAGCTCCCTCAAGGCCTTCATTCTTAGAGAATGTTTTGCTTCATGATTATATTTATTTATTCAAGGTCTGTTATGAGACCTTAACCGAGTCTACACACTTCCTTCTACATGAGGGAGTGTACAAAAGGAGAGCAAACTCTGTCATCCCGACTCTCCCAGCAGATAACTGCTGATCCACTTCCAGATGTTTCCTGTACTGATGCTTGGCGGGCCAAAAAAGAGCATGAAGTGAGATACATATTTTTTTTCAGCTAAACAAGCTTATCTCAGAGCAGCTCATGTTTATTTTAGCCTGAGTTAAAATAACTAAACAGTAAGTTGCCCTGCTCTTACTGTTTTAGTATAGGTTAAAGCTGAAGTCTTCTCTGCTGTTACCTCTCACAGCAGGAATGTTGTCTTGGATGCGTCTACCACAGATGGGATATTGGGAAAGACAATGAATTATAGCTATGTGATTGCGTAGTCGAGCTCACAAGCAGGCGTAGAGATTAGAGTTACAGAGCAATGAAATTTGTTCTCTATTAAATAAAACTCTTTTAATGAGCAGGTCAAGGCCAAAACTTGCTTTGAAAGCAAGAAAGAAAAATCACGATATCTACAGCCTTATCACAGCTCACTCGCTTGAAATGTATGCTGAATGATTTTGAAAGGGAGGGCTAGCACTGGTGGCCAGAAGCCCTATCACTTTCTAGCAGATGCCTTGTGTCAGATTTCATAAACATGTAGAAACATTTTCATCTATCACTCCATTGAGCTGAAGGACTAGGGTGCTTATAATATCGTTGAGAGTTGCTTGTCAAAGCTAAGACATTTCCAGTGTGCCAAGAATTATTCCTTTTCATCCTTAATAAATTATAGTCCAGTCTTTTACAAACACAAGCCCTCATCCATGAAAGTTCTTCTCTCTCTTCCCTCTATAGTCAAAACTGTTCAGCTGTAAGCGACAACTGTGTGCTTACTCTGTCCTTGACTAAATTACAGACAGTAAGAGCTTGTCAAACAACCATGGTTTAATAACAGAATAACAAACAAGGAGATCAATGTTTTACACTAACCTACCTTTGAACTCTGCTTACTATATGCCAGCATGCTGGTGCATGGGTTCCTCTCAGGAAAGCATTAAGAGATGAGGGTAACTGCATTAAAGAGCATTTACAGAAGATGTGCTACAACACAGTTGAAGAAGATTTCTTACTTTATTGTCTTAACTTTTCAAACCCCAGGTCCACATTCTCAGAGGTTACTCATGGATTTATGAGTATCTGCAACAACAACAGCTTTGTCTGCTGTTTGATTTGTGTTTTAGGCCTGCTAGATCTAAACTGGGTGGAATGATTATTACTCAAACAAACATGCACAAGCAGACACACACTGAGACAAACCACTTAAAGAACAACATCAAAACAAAGATTTTCCACAGTTTTTGTTCTTTCAGTGGAGTACTTGTGCCAGTGTGGGAGGTGAGCATTGACGTAATCGCTAACGAAGACCTCACCAAGCCAATTCTAAAGGTCATGGCTTTAACAACATATTGAATAAGGGCAGAAAAACTCCATTCACTGTAAGCATTACTCATTTTAAGAATGGAGATCATTTGCCCACAGTAATTGGCTACAGCATGCATTACCTTTACTGTACAAGACCTTAGCAGACTGCTCCCACTCAGAAAATGACATTTTGTGGCTTATTAGGCAAGGGTTTTTAGGACATTTTAGGACTTCTTAAAAACAACTGGTAAACCATTTTAAAATGAAGAACAATGTTATTACTTAGTACTTTGTTAATAGTCCCTTGAGTAATATATAATAAGCATTTATTAACTATGAACAAAGTATAACAGCCTGAACACAATGTTACGTTTTCATTTTTGCTTATGTATAGCAGATGAGCAGATCATTAATGCTGGTCACTTGGAAAGCATTGGGAAGACCTCATACAGGTCTTAGTTCCCTAAAACTGCAGGACAGGCACAAACACACACAACCCTGATTGTTTTAAATTCAGAAATGTTGAAGTTACTGAGGTCACATATTAAATGTATTAATAGCAATTCCCCTTGGGGTTATGGACTTCATCTGGAAGCCATTTCGTCCAGTTTTTCGGCATCACGTTGTTGGAAGACTGGACATCCTGGGTTTGGTCAAGCACAGAGCCAGAAATGTCAATAAGAATAAAGTGTTACACATGAAGTCCACCTTCCCCTTTAATTTAGTTAAAATACAACAATTAAATATTAACCAAACTGCTGATATTATTCCTTAATCTTTGTGCTCTTTTGACAACTTTTGAATGCATCATTTTGAGCCGTGCCTGAATGCTGAAACCTCATAACCACTGGTCAGTTAGTATATCTGGAATCAGGATGTCAAAGAATGTCAATTCAAAGACACATTTTTAAAACAGAAGCACTAAAGAGTTAACCAGGATCTGAGTCAAATACAGTGCAGAATACGGTAAACCAGAACATCAGGACCAACAGGCAGGATAATCTAAAACACAAGATAATATGCAAAGCAGTTGAAAACCAGTGCCAGGATTTTAAATGGTTGTTAGAGTAATTAATAGTAGTAGTAGTGCTTGGTGCTGTGGTGGGCCAGGACGCAGCATTTCTCTTTGAGGCCATATCCCCAAATTGATGAAGTATTAATGACCTTTGGTTCACTGACAGGTGGCCTGGGATTTGACACACTGTTTAGGTGGGAGCTTGGTCAATTTGTTGTTCCAGAGTGTCCAAAATCAAGGGAAGGGGAGTGATGGTGTTGAGGACCTAATAGTCTATGCAAGGCCATAAACTCACATCTATCTTGTGGAGAAAAAGAAGCTTGCAGCTGCCAGGGAGTAGATACTGGCAAGAGCTTCATAGACACATGACCTGGGTCTATGCAAGAGAAAGAGGATGAGAAATGAGGAGGTGTGGCTTCCTCCAGAAGCTGTATCATGCAGTCATAAGGCTTGTGGAGGTAGTTCAGTTTCCCTTTGCTCCTTAAACAACTTGGCAAGCTCACCATAGTTGGACAGTACATTAATGGGCAGGATGAAGAGGATGCTGGTGTATGAAATAGTGCATAATTGAAGACGGGATTGTGTGATGCAATGGGCTAAGTAGATGTTAGACCCCAGGTAGAGCCACAAAAGGGTTAAAGACAACAATTCCATTGGGGGATGCCGCTTTTTGGCCAGGTCAATGATGAGGGACTTGAGGATTATATCACCAGCTACCAATGTTTCAATCTTTTATAAGAGAGCTTTGTTGCTGAAGTAAACAAAGACAAGCTATTAAAGCAAAAGATCAGTATGCATTCACAGTCTTTTCAACCATGCAACACTACACAGAGTGAGGTATCTGAAAAAGGCATGGAGCTAATCAGGAAAAGTGGTCATGGTAAGTGTGTTCTAAAAGGGTAAGGGGCTCATAAAGCTCTGATTCTGTGAAAGTCATTCTATTTTACTGGATTTCAAATAACTTATAAGCACACAAGGCAACAAAAATGCAAACCAGCACTATTAAACATGCACCAAAAGTGTTTCCATACACCACTGTCACACAATTGAGACATAATTCTGGGACATAGAATGGGCTGACAAATAGAGTGCGGGCAGAGTGCGAGATTGGCTTATGAGAAATGGAGTTGGCTTGGAGAAGCTGAGGTTAGGGGCTAGTATATATGTATGGATATGCCAGCAGTATTCACAGTGGACACACAGGGTGGAGGACTTAATTGAATCCAGTTTCCTGTTGGCTATGAAACCCTCTCCCTCTCTCACACTCGCTCGTTCTTTTCCTGTCATATCCATATATGCAACACAGTATCGTTACTCTGAAAACAAATAATGATCAAAACCAAATTAAGTGTAACTTTTAGAGATAATTTTTATAGTTGTAATAATATTTTTTCAACCTACTACACTGTATAGATTAAAATGCAGCACAGAGCAGTGAAAATGCTTCTCTATGCTTGGATCCGGCAAAACTCAATCCAGTCCAGAAACACAGGCAAACAACACATAGCAAATGAGCTGATTAGTTCCATTCTGAAACCCAGAGGATGCAGCACAGCTGCAAGACAGCCCTACTACAATTCCTAAACACAGAAACAGAGGATTCATGAGGCTATTAAAACAGATTATGTACTAAGCACTTTCCATAAACAAAACTTGGTATGATTCCTTAGATTAAATGGGGAAAACACTGGACAATCTTATACATCTTGGTAATTAATCTTTGTTTAGCACATACCAGACTCTTTATTTAGAAAGTAACTCAATGCGCTGTGAGTACCAAAGTATGCTCTTAAAAGTGCCACGAATATACATTTGTTTTCCTATTTGTTTTCCTATGACTCACTCTCAGCTATCCTCTCTTCTACATGACTGAGCTGAAAAGGAAGTGATAGGAAATTTAAAAGCATGGCCTGATTGTCCTAGAAATCTATTACTTCTTTTCACTACTGCTGCCACCTTTGCCAAATAAAAATCACAACAATAAAAAATATGAAGCTTGGTGGAGTTGATTTCTTTGACCTAATGCTCCAAAAGCTAAAACACTGTAAACACACAGTGTATTTCAAAACAGATAACTTTAACTCTTTAACTCTTTAAAACACCCAGTGTCATATTTCTAACACTTTTGCATCTGACTTACTAATAAACTTTAAAATACACTGCTGATAATGAAATATCCCCTAATTTCAGTCAGAAAAACTACTGCTTATGTATGCAACAGGATCAAATTCAGCAAAAGGAATATTTTCAAATTCACGATGATAGGAAGTTCATCCTCTATGAGTTCCACTGAGCCACTACTCCCAGGTTATAAATCATCAATAGTATGCCGTTAGAAACCATAAACATTCATCACACTGACATAAACATTTTGTTTTTGAGGTCTGTGGTCAATATATCTCAAAAGGGGTAGTATGGGGAGGTTTTAAATTCACTGAACCTAAAAAGGGCTAATTGGATGAGCATTGGATTAGGAAAAAAAGAAAGGAGTTTCATATTCAGATCTTATCTTGTTCATTGAATTATAGATAGGTTACAATACTGACAATCATTTCACGGCATAATATTACACTGATGTAAGCATTACTCTTCACTTCATTTAGTTGCCTCTCTGAAATAGTGGGTTAGCAAATGTAGGCCCAGATTAAACTTTGTGACGAAACAGGAAGTATGTTCACAAAACATAAAAAATGTATGCCATTATTCATGGACTATGGTGGCCCTGCGGTTAAGGTACTGGACCTTTGCCAAGGTGCCATTGTTGGGTCCTTAAACAAGACCCTGCAAGACTCAGTTGCAGTTGTTTGGATTGTAAGATTGCATGGCTTATACGTCACCCTGGATTAGTGCATCTGCTAAATGGCATAAAGGTAAAGTGTAAATGTATTACTGTGCTCATTTATGGCCATGGGCATGTCTAGACTCATTTTGAGGGTGCTCAAGCATAAAAATAGTAAAACGTCATTTTGTTGTTATAGTTTTATTATGTTAAAAACCAAAGGACGCTTATGATTTAAACATAGTTTGACATCGGAAATACAATCCCAGTCCTACTCGCTGTGCAAATGATATGATATGATATGATATGATATGATATGATATGATATGATATGATATGATATGATATGATATGATATGATATGATGGCTTTTTGGCTCATAAGCACAGCATTAAAAGAGTTTTCTCGGATTTGTTGGTGTTTGAAAGTTCATTACATAAACGGGGTGGGAGTGTCTCCTTTCTAAAGCTCTGATGAAGTGACAAAAAGGGTAGAAAAGAAATTAACAATACTCCTTTAGAAAGCCATATGTTGGCTTATATACGTAGTAGTATATAATATCTATACACATATAATTCCTGCATGAATTATTCATGGGAAGTAATGGAATTGTCTATTTTCTGTCAAATTGAAAAAAAACACACATTTTTTATAAAGGCCTTTTCATAATTTACAATCCAAACTAGAAAGAATATTTAAGTCTCTTTTCTAAAATCATCAAGTGTTCCAATTAATAAGATTAGACTCTTCGAGTGGGTTTCAGAAGTGTTCAGTCCTATAATATGTATATTGTTCCTGAACAAAGATCTGTTCCTGTGAACCATGTACTGATCACAACTAATTTTAAAAGACCTTAGATGCCTGAAGCTGAAAGGACACCATAAACCATTTCTACAGTGTTCATCAGTCCCCACTATAATTAACCATCTACAAACAGATCAAGATTTGCTCTTTTCTTACTTGACCTAGAAGTGGGTAATCACACCAATAACAAAACATGAAACAAAGCAATAGTTAAAAATTGAAATTAAATTAAAAACAAATCAAATTGAAAAACAATTATATGTCTTAGTTCCATACCACTCCAGGTATAATACATAAAGGGCAGGCAAATAAATCTAACTTTATATTTGGAACAATGTTAAAATTATATATTTGAAGGAGTTTAATCATTGAACCAACGCAAAGATGCTGTTGGATACACTGAAGACGACTGTTTATGAAAGAAATACCATTCCACAAGTGAGATCATTGCACTTGTTTGTTTGTTAGTTTAGACAGATTGTGTTCATCTGTTATTGTGACTTGGAAGGAGATTAGACAATGTTTTACGAGTAATTAAAGTAGAAATCAAGGTAGTTCCGCAGCATTCACAAACTTTCCTTGCAATAGTCACACTATAAGCATTGAAACTAACTTCTTAGCATATGATTGAAACCATTTGTGAAATAAATCGAGGGTCAAGCATTGATCTTTTCTTGGCAGAACAGAGCGTGTGTTTAAATCCTCAGTCTTGCTTGATCTCAGGATGAAAACAGAGAAATGAGCAATTTACAGTCTTGCGGTTGCACAGCCTTAGCCAAAATACCTTTAACATTGCACAGTGAGCTTCTCTTTCCCATCCTAATCATTAATATGAGAAATGACTAAGAGCATTACAACATGGCACGAACACAGACACTAAAATTCAACAGTCACATGGTGAGTTCAATTTTTGTTTGCTTTTCATATGGCAAAGATGCATGTTTGTTGTTATTGTTGGGCAATAACCACAATGATAACCATAGACCTTTAGAACTGGCTGAAAAAGGAATTTAGGTGCTCCTTGTCACGGACACCTACCAAGCATGCATGATGAAAGCAGATGATATATATGGCACATATGTGTGAATCCTTGCTAAAGGTTCAAAAGGGGAAATGGTAGCCAGGTAGGCTGAGAACTGAAAGTAACACAAAAGAACCAAACTGCTGCATGGCTGAACAATTGATGAGAAATTATTTACAATTACAAGGGTTAGAACTGTCATTTTTCAAATACGATTTGGTTTTTCAGATTGGATGTGGTCAAAAATAGCATATAAATGAAAAAATAATGTCTAACTGAGATAAATGCAGTATAAATGAGGAACCACTTATCCCAACCTCACAAATCATTATCATGTCCAACTGAGAGGTCCCATGCCTTATTGTTCAGATATGGACACATGGGCTGCGTAATTCTAGTCCACTGATAGCCACACAGGTGAGGTTAATGGGGTGGGTCTTGCTACAGAATGGAGCCAGATGGACTGAGATTAGTTCTCATCGAAGAAATGGCCTACCCTGCTCCCACGTTGTTTGCAATGGTCATCGATTTTGCTTGTACGGAGTGAAAGCCTTGCTAATATCTTATTTCAGCTGTGTCTGAGGTTCAGCCATGACACCTGTTTCTGGATCAAACCAAAGTAACTAACCCTGTGAAAGTCCTGCTTGAATCCTTCCTGCTTCCTTCACGTCAATGAATTCATACAAATTGCAGTTCATAGCATGAGTGGCATGCACGTAAAGGAAGAATCCTTTGTTTATTCATGGTTTAGTTATGGTTCACAAGAAAAAGTGCATTGTTTGTGTAAATTATGACCACCTAGATTTAAATATGGACTCTTAAGCTGATTCCACAATCCTGGTGTGCAGGGCAGGAAACATGGTCAGCGACGAAACTGCCCTGACAATTCACACACTTTATGGGCAGAAACCCCAGTCAGCAAATTCTATTTCAATATCCACACTCATCACTCTCTGTTTCCCATTATTAAACCTCGACACCTCTTTTCCTTTAGGGTTCATTGCCATGCATGTGGAATACATACAGCTGCAGTGTCAAGTTAGAGCTTCCTAGGTATGTACAAATCAAAGTTGGGATAAAAGCTACATTGAAAAAATATGGAAAAAGTAGTAAAACATCCCAGCTAAATGTACTTACACTAGCAAGCATTAGAATCTTAGAACATCTTAGAATGTTCAATTTTGACAAAAGACATCTTTTAACAAGACATCAAGACTTTTAACATTACTTCTCAAAGAAAGCCCCTGGGTCTAAGATGATGGTTCGTCCTAATTCCATGTATAAAAAGAGAAAGGGGCTTTAGAAGAGTTCCATGGGAACAGAAAGGACGAAGACAAGTGGTGCACCACTAACAATTCTGTGGCCAAGACTTTATGGTCAATTAATTTCTTCTCATTTAAATTTTCCTCCTTCTGAAAAACCCCAGCTCAAGTGGCACGAAACATACTAAAAACACAGAGCTCATACTGTATGACAACTACAGCTATGTGTGCATAGTTCCTTATATACCAAACAAAACTGATTTCCTTTCTGATCCTTTAACTGATTTGTTGCCTCCTGTAATTTACTTTTAAGCATTTAGCAGAAATGCTTATGCAGAGCAAAGTCCTACAATGTTACAACCCAAGCAACTGTGGGTTAAAGTCCTTAGAAAATGAACCAACAGTGGCAGCTGGGTAGAGATGGCATTTGAACCCTGGACCTTAAGGCCCATTGTCCATTACCTTAACCACTGTGTTGCCAGAGCCCAGTTATGTAACACCCAACCTCCCTCTGCAGGTTATTTGGTCGTACTGCAATAAAAACGACAAAAAAAGGCATTCTAAGGTAAATTTCCAAATACTCCCAAGACAAATAAGCTACTCCTAAAATTCATGTGCAAAAAACAAATGCATATATTTGGCACGAGTCACACAAATAAATTAACACTGCCCATTTAAAGTGCCTGAAATTATTCCATAGTCTACTGTCTACTAAAGGTGAAAATATAGTGAAAATTGTCATCTTATACAGTTAAAGTTTTCTTTGAGTTATTATCTTGTAAAAGATATTTAGAATGTTGCTTTGCCCAAAACTAAGCCAAAGACCCATATTCCAAGCAGTTCCACCAGCCCAACAGTTTGAAAACATTTTCACTAGTATACAGCTTGCACACTTAAAATAAACTATGTTTTAAATGTTTTGATGTGAAAAGTTCTTATTGTCTAGTTTGAAAGAACTGATCGGGCAAAGTTGTTACAGCCATAAATAAAAATATATCAAGATTGACATTTCATGATTATTAAATGCAGATGGCATATGATATTATCCTAACCATCTTAAAAGGTTGTAGCACACCCAAATAAAACCATCCTTCCTTTTGGGATTATAGGTTAGATTATTTTTCATAAGCAGTTTGAGGACCTGCTGAAGTGCAGTCATGGCTGTACTAATCTAGAGCCTCGAGTGAGGAAGATTACTCTGTGTGCCCAAACTTGTAAAACTTCTTTTATTTGGAAAAACCTACACACCTTCCTCCTCTTGGTTTCCAAATAGCATAGCATAGCAAGTCCTATAAGAAAAAATACCGGGCAAAAAAACAGTGTGTTCAGGTAAGTAGCTTATGCCTCGCCTTTAATAATCGGCACTTTATTTACCATTTATTTACACAAAAGCCCAATGTCAAGACTTCCACAACTAGCTGAGCACAGACTGAAAGAAGTGAATGCCCTGACCCCCCTCCATATATGCCCACACACCCTGGAGTGTTGTAATAAATGTGCTCTGTAAATCTTCCTCCTTCTTTCTCCCCTCCTCCTAACATTTTAGTAAACAACTTCTTTTTTTGTCCCCTTCACTGCTTATTTCTTTCGTCCAAGGCTAATCAGCCAGAGAATGACAGTGCCCATTGCATGGCAAGCAGCTGCCCAGTCATTGAACAGGACCAAGAAAACCAGGCCACAAAAGATTTGGATAAGGTTACACTGGAGACACAAAAAGAGAGGATTTTATAGTTCTTGCTGCTATCTAAAAGCAGAGAGGATATCAAAATTCGGTGAGGTCATTTTGGATTTGAATTTCTTCCGCAGGCGCAAAAACATCCTCAAAGAGTAATCCGCTTAAGCAGCCTGTTCTCTGTTTAACCACCAGTAGTTGCAGTCATATGAACTTATTCAGCATACCGACTGATCATATATAATAACCTTGATGTAGTAATCTAGATAGAAACACTTTAGAAAAACTGAAGAATTCATTAGGGTTCTCTGGATAGTGTAATGCAACATAGCAATTTAGGACATTTTCATTGCTAAGATCCAAGCCATACTGCATTCCATTTAATGAAGGGTTAAATCGTGCTTCACTACAGCACCGGAAAGTCCCAGCTGTGACGTTTCAGGCTAACAATTAGCCTAAGCATTGGCTACATTAATTACAAAGCAGATATCTAACTGAAGCCCAAGGACACAGCTGAATCTGCTCTGAAAACAAGTTTACGCCAGCCAGCTGTGGAGTTACTTAAATAACTTTTCTATTGTTATTTTTGTAATCATTCAGACGACCATGTTGAGGAATGCAGGCTGTCTTGGAAGAAATGTTTTTGTGATTTGCAACTGTAAAAATCCAAGAAAGGGAAATATTTTTAAAATTTGTTTAAATATTCAATAAGAAAACATACAAACAAACACTGGACTGATTGTAATACTATACATCACTATTAGGAAATTTTAAGTTTAAATGATAGGAAATACTTTTATTTAATTAAAATTACACGAGAGCAGATATTGTCAAATCTATCTTTGCTAATATAATAACAATAATAATAATGAATCTGGTTGTAGTCCGAAAAGTTAATATGCACACTCGATTCAGTCAGAGTGAGAATGCCACTGCTCATTAAGCCCCACAAACTGGTTTATATGTTTATAAGAACTAAATATGACAACCTTTAACACAACACTAATCCTACTCAGGTGCTCATTGAAAAAACACTAGCGCAACCTGTTGCTTGCTGAAGATCACAGACAGTATGACTATGAACATCAGATACAGGTTTACAGCACAGTAGGCATCAAATACAGGTTTGCTTAGTGAATAAAATAACAACCAAATATGTTGTAGTTCTGTAAATCAATAAGCAGAGTTGATTCAGGTCCTCAACAAGAATGGCAATGTTATCTGGTGCTCTCTGAATTCACAAAAGTGAAAAAACTCAACACCACCCCAAATACAAATAGAAAAGCAGAAGTTTTAAAACCTATGTTTGCTCAGATAACGAATAATGAAACACAGTTTTGTGCCTTATTAATCACTTGCACGTCTGGGCATGCATGCAAGAAAGTTCTAAGACAGGACTAGTGATTAGTGATACTTTCAAGCTGTTGCATGTATGCACAAGAGCATGAAGTAAGCACTGAAACATAGGCCTGTGCCCTAAAACCTTTGTGAAAGAGGAAGGGAAAATGTACTTTCTGCTTTTATGGTGACGCCCACTTGACGCACCCGAAGCTCCTCCTGCGTGATTTTATAAAAGGCAAAGCACGGAGGTTTAAGCTGGGTAGAGGGGGTTCTCTGTTAGGGCAAGGGAAAAGTTTGCACGCCACCAAGCCAGTCGCAAAAAAATAACAAGAAACCTTTATTTATTATTTTCTAAAAAAAAAAAAATGACCACAGCTGTGGTGCCGCCTCTCTTTGACTACAGCGAAGTTATCAACAACAAGGTATGGAACGGAAAAGTTTTGCTGTTAGTTGATTCAGGGGAATGCATGTTATTGTGTTTTGGCGCGCATATTATGAATTAACAGTTGGCCTCGTTGTAAGATTAATGAAACTTTTAATAGCTTGTTATAGGTTTTTTAGGATAAAGTAAATAGTGTTTTTGAGTTGAATTACTGCAGAAGCAGACCGAGATTTGTGTTTCTCTGATTACTAGAGGCCCAGCTAAGCTTCACACTGTCTGCAGCCTGTTTAAAGTTCATACCCTGCTTTTTGGCTACTAATCTATATTAGATTAGAAATACATTTTCGGCCACACCGATTTTCACTCGATGTAAACCAGTAGAACTTGTACCAAGCTTGAGTGGACTTGTTCCTGCGCCGCTGGCAATGAAACCTTTCTGTTTGTCGTCCTCCCTCACGGCTTCCATTTCACAACACAGATTCAGTACTTTCACAACATCGCGATTAAATGCTGGTTAGAAGTTTAAACAGAAAGACACTTATTTTTACGGTAGTCGTGTCTCTTGCTAAGGCGTAGCTAACTATCTGCTAACTCTTAACTTCGAGCTGGGTTCTGGATCATAACTCGTATAACTTAACCTTATGTTTATCTATTTTGTCAAATCAATGTCACCTCTGATTTTTAAGCGTCTAGACACACTAATAAAACGGTTTTTAATAACCGCTTCAATTAATTTGCATGTCTGTTTCCAAGTAGACTTTTGGCTGCCAGCAGCGTGTCTGTTTTTTTTAGACACAGTTTCAGTTATCAGCTTTGTCTGTTTTACATACCATTGCTGACTTCCCCAGGTCATAGTTTACATTCTTGCTGCTTTGGTTTTATGTGAACCATGATGAATCGATTTGAACACAGTATAGAGTGTCATATGGATGGTCTACATACCCCTGGTAGATGTTCATGATTACTGTTTATCAATCTCAACCTATTTAATTTACCCATCTTGTTTTGTTTTTTTTTGTTGTTGCTGTCACAATTCCGTTAAGCAAAAATAAATTTCTTTGGTTGTTTCTTTATATTGTTGTTTCACGTGTATGCACTTTTTTTGTTTATTCACACCCTTTCAATGCTTTCTTTCACTTGCAGAACAACAAAATGCTGAATTATAATAACATACTTGGTGCTCCACACACTATGCCTGTGCCTTGTAATGGAGCAAATCTGCCCATCTCCAACCCCACTGGGAGCCTGCTGGACAGGAAGGCTGTGGGGACGCCCTCCATTGGTGGGCTTTACCAACGACGGCACTCTGTCACTTTGCCCAGTGGTAAGCTCAACCAGAACCAGTTCCTAAGCAATGGGAAGATGGATACAGTGCTGCTAAGCTCAGGTCTGGGCAGCAGCAACAACAACAAAGAGAACCGCCTCCGAGATAGATCCTTCTCAGAGACTGGGGACCGGCTGATGCAGAAGTGCACTGGGTCTGGTGGGACTGGAGGCAGCCAAGTGAACTCAAGCCGCTACAAAACCGAGCTGTGCAGACCCTTTGAGGAAAATGGTGCCTGCAAATATGGTGACAAGTGTCAGTTTGCCCATGGCATCCATGAGCTGCGCAGTCTCAGCCGCCACCCCAAGTACAAGACAGAACTCTGTCGCACCTTTCACACCATTGGCTTCTGTCCTTATGGACCTCGGTGCCACTTCATCCACAATGCTGAAGAACGCCGTGGACCTCCACCCACCCCATCCCCACTCTCCACTTCCAACAAGCTGGATAGGCCACGGCTGCAGCACAGCTACAGTTTTGCTGGGTTTTCCAGCTCTGGGGGCCTGAGAGAGAGCCCCACCTCAGTAACGCCTCCACCCATGTTCTCCCCAGAAGAGCTGACGGAATGGCCCAGCAGCAATCCCTTTACATACTCCAGCCAGGAGTTGGCCAACCTCTTCGGGCCAAGCTTGGGCAATGGGTCTGGTGTTGAACCTGTTACACTTGCACCACCCTCTCCACCCACCACCCCTTACTACTTCAGGCCCATGTCAGAGTCTCCCCGTCTATTTGAGTCTCCGTCCAGCCAGCCAGACTCCCTGTCAGACCAGGAAGGCTACCAGAGCAGCTCAGGAGGGAGCCTAAGTGGCTCAGAATCTCCCACCCTTGATACCACCCGCCGACTGCCAATCTTCAGCAGGCTGTCCATCTCGGATGACTAAGGTGCATAATATCCCGTACCTTGATTGCAAATCAACAGTGGCGGGTAGGCCAATGAAACCTCCCTGTACCTGCTGCTTGCTCTTTAGCTCTGTAGGGGCCTCAAACGTCTCTCGTTATATCACTTAGGCTTTAAAAATGCAGTCAGTTAAGGGAACTCTTTAGAATTGTCATTTAACCACAGCAAGCAAGAAGTCCTCTCACTTTTTGGCAAAAAGCCTGTTTTGCTGCCTTGGCCTCATCTCAGATGCCCTGCCATGACATGTGACTGTGCCAAACAGCTAAAGCAGGAAGTCAATTGGTGAACGTTAAGGGACTTGTTGGGTACTACTGCTTCAGTAGTGCATAGCAGAACCACAGACAGCACGTTCAGGGAATAGTTCTGCGCTGAGGATGCCCCCCACTGCCCCCATATAGTACCACTCAAAGACACTTAATCTAGCTCTGTGGGCTTTGTAAAGTCATTCTCAAATCATTCAAATTGGTATGGTGCAGACGAGTAACCATTAAGAAGAACAAAAAAGTGCCTGGGGTTTAAGTGTTGAGGTGAAAGGACTACTGTCACTTTTCATTTTCTTGAGGCCTGGTATAGTAGCTTTTGATCTGAGCATTTTCTCTGCCCTTCAGTTACATGGCAGACCATGTGTAGGTCTGTACAAGGGGCTATTTATGATGTTGAAACTGGGAGTTCTAGAGTACATTTGGCACATCTTGTTTTTATCATGTGCTCCTGCTCGGTCCTAATTCTAGCACAAATCCCTGATATTGGATGCCTTCACTCACAAATGAACAGTTTCACTTCCCCTGCTTCAGTTTTCCCCATTGTGGCTGGTCACTTTGTGTTTTGTTGGGAAATAATTGCCTTTGTGGTTAATAAACCCTGAAAATGGACTTTCTACCCACTATCCAATCAGCACAGGGGAAGTCATGCATTCCCAAAGTGCAGCTGAACTTCTGCAACTTCACTTTAGATCTCCAAGCTAACTTGCTTTTCTGTTGAAGCTGCTTAGAGGAGCACTTGGTAATTTCATCATATCTTTCCACCTCCTCTTTTGTTTGACTTCTTGTCATTGTTTGTTATGGTTATATTATTGTTTGGAAAAGAAAACTTTCAAGACAGAAGGTTTTGCTTGTCACTGCTTATTTAACTTATCAAACATATTTATTGGTGATCATATGCATTTTTTGTTAATTTTGTTTGTATTTATCTTAATGAAACAATAGAATATATTTTCTTTTATGTTAAATTATGATCTTCTGTATTAATCTTAAGATTGTGAAGACATGTCAACTTTCTTTTTTTTCACAGTTTAATATATTGTACTACAATGACTTGTTTGCAACTACACTTTGATAAAAAAAAAATGAAACTTAATTTAAAGCAACAGCAAAAAAAGATCCTCAGCGTTTTGATTATTTATTGCAAATTTTTTCTAGTCCCAGCCCCCCCCCCCACCCCCACACACACACAAAAAAAAATATTGGACTGCAAAACTGTTAGGTCCAATGTGTCTGAATATATTGAGATTTAGAGTATGACATGCATAAATTCCTCTTATTTCTCTAGTTTTCAGGTGTTTTTTGTTTTTGTTTTGGGTTTTTTTTTTTTTTTTTTTTTTTTTTTTTTTTTTTTTTTTTTTTTT
>JAVSBV010000147.1:4510894-4540602 GCA_033117975.1 Parotocinclus spilosoma | reverse complement strand
GGAGAGATCAAAGAGAGCTGGCTGTAATTACAGGCCGCTGTGTTTCACTTATTTTAATGAGCACTAATGAGTACAGTATACACACACACACACACACACACACACTGAGATTAAGAGTGAACCTGTGTGTGTGTGTGTGTAAGGTTTTAGTAAGAATGCAGTAATAAAAGTTAAATCTTGTACTGTTGTTTCATTTTAAATCTAAAGTTGTTTATTACGCCATCTGATGCAGTTACATTTTCTGAACACCAGAGGGTGTTTTTGTTTATTATTTTGAATGTAAGATTAAATTGGATAAAGTTTTTTCCAGCACATTTTCTTTACCTCTTATTTAAATAGATATATATATAATATAATATAATATAATAATTTTAGTTGTATAAGATAATAAATTCTGGTGTAAGGTTTGTCTCCAGACTTTGTGTTTTCCTCACCTTCATTTCGTCCCTGTTTTTTTTTTTTTTTTTTTTTTTTTTGGGTTTTTTTTTTTTTTTTTTTTTTTTTTTTTTTTTTTTTTTTTTTTGCACCCTTTTTAGTCCAGGCACGTTTAGTCCTCACATGTAGCATTTTACCCTTACTGCCTATGGTGGTATTGGAAGATACCAGAAATATTGAACTGTATATTGTGAGCACTAGATATTCTGGGGCATATTAAGCAGAGTAATGTTACTAGATAGTAGTTGGTTGAATTCAAGAGGGACTTTAGTGGCCTCAAAGCATCTGCTTGCATTTTAAGTTCCACCCTGAAGTGCATTTTAATGTTGCGTTGTGTTCAGAGATGATTGTGGTGTGATCTCAATGCAGGTTACTAAACTTCAGTGTTAAAAGCAGTTCCTCCAGTTACATGTGTAAATTAGATGAATTGCAGGCAATAACTGTGACCAAATGGGTTGAAGAATAGGTGTCTTTTTTTTGTTTGTTTTCCAATTGATTTTTTTAAACACTTTTTCCAGCCCAAATATAAAGTGCCTCTTTTTTATACATTCCATTGAGCTTATGCTCCCTGCCTTGAATTATGATACAGAAGCTGTGTTTTGAGTAGTAATGCCTTGTTGTCCTCAGTTGTTGGAATTGAAGATTGGTTAACAGGATAGACACACAAAGTATCTAGCCTAAACTGTTGAATGTATTTTAAACAGCTTTTGCTGTTCACTACAGTAATTTTTGTGAGTTTATATAAATTTGATTTGCTTTTTTTTTTGTAATGAATGATTGCAGTTAAAACCAATAAACCGAATATTTTTCAGAAAATGTCGTGTGGAGTATTGGTGTACTTAGTCATATCCCTTTTTCCTCTTTACTTTTCAAAGAGTCTGTAATCATGATAGTGGATTCCCCAAGCATTGCTGCAATAACTGGGCAAGAAATGTAAATGTACAGCATAATGCTATTGGTGGGGCTTTTACGTGGGTATGGGAATGAGGGAGTTTGTTTAAGAAGCATTATCATTGGTAGTCTGGAGTGGATATGTTGGTGGATATTGACCTTACCCAAATCAAACTTGGACTGAGCTTGGCCAAATACACAGAGTGACTGGTGCTAAATCAATGTCTCTGGAATACCCTGAACCTCCAATCGTTTATAGGGAATGGGAGCTCGTTGAACTTTTCCAGAACAGTCTGAACCAAAATGATACTGAAATCACAAGGGTAGTTACAATAATGTGTGCTATTAGCCGCCTTTTGTTCTATAATGTGTGCAATATTAAGTTTATGTAACTGCTGATTTGAACTAGATTTAAGTGGATGAAGTGACAACTGTATAGCTGCAATTCAATATTTTTTTTTAAACAAATCACAAATGCAAGTTTAATTTTTTTTGTATCGTTTTATTGATATACATTTGACCTTGACCTATGGTCATTTGACATACACATACTACGTATGACGCTCGGGTGAGCAGCAGTGAAAGAGTTAGCGATCAACCACCATACTTTCCGGACTATTTTTTTATTTTTTTTATTTTTTTGCTTGGAGCACTTGCCCAATGTGTGATATGAAACAAAGATCTGTTTCCTGTTTATGAAGTGCATGGTAAGTGTATGCATAAGTCACACTGCTTTGCACACATTACAAAGTTCTACAGGATGTGGTTTACTCTCTGAAGGTGGAGGGTGCATGTGGCTGTGTGCACACGTGTTCCCTTATATAGTATTACCTGCCATGCACACTCCCACATTATGTGCACAGGTTTCCATCACCTGCACAATGGAACTTAGATGTTGAGAAAACAGTTGTGCTAATTACTGTATGCATCTCCAGGCACATGCTACAGTTTGCTCTGTGCAAATAGGGAATAATTTTCTGTTATGTATCTGGGTTGTGCAATGCTCCTACAGTTGGTAGACTTTGTAATTCCTCTATCAGTCAACACTAGTTCTGTTTGAGAAAGAAGGTACACAAATGAATATACTAATTCCATTCATGCATGTGGATGCACACGTGTTTACGCAAACACGCCATGCCAGAGGAAAGTTTTAAAAACTGATCGATGGTTCATGCCACCCCCAAAAATCTTTGGCAGTTATCAGGCTCTTTTTGTTTGTATATATCTTCTGGTTAGTTACTGCCCTTGGCCAGCTCACTTCACACTATATTCTTTATTTCAATATAAGTTCACATGTAAAATTGTATTTTAACATTTCTGATTTAGTGCAATTTCTTGAATTTGCCTTGTCATTTACATTTGTAATCGTTAGCTTCAATTTGTTCTGCTAAGGCATTAAACTTCAATAATAGGTCTATAAAATAAACCAAATATGCTATGACTGATAATTAGGCAAAAAAATGGCTCATAGCCATCAAAACACTTTTTCTCTGTCATTCATAATGATGTAAGCTTTCTGGCAGTTTCCCCATCACACATTTTTCTGTGGTTTGCAGAGTGGCAGCTTATGTCTGCTCTGAGAAATTGCTGCTCTGCTTTTTGTATTCAGTGATACAATCTGAGAACTTTTAAAAGACTCCAAGCTTGATGGCTGCACTGTTTCATTCTGTCACTTTTTTTCTCTTGCTTTTATGGTGTGTGGTTTCGAGTTATGCTACAGATGGTCAACCTCTCACTTTGGTGTCCTTGAGCAAATCTAAATCAATATGTACATTTCAATGCACTAAATTTTCAGAATGTTCTATTTTTTTACATTTTCACGAAGGTCCTAATATGAGATAAGAACCTAGTTCATGGGCAAGAATATTACTGTATATTAGGTCATTTATTTATAGAGGAAAATTCTGTAAGATTTCATATATTTAGGTTCACATAAACAATAGTATGTAAACCCAAAAGACTAGCAATTACTTGAATAAGAAATTAGTTGTTACAATTGACATGATAAATTGAATGATAATCAGGTGAGTGTGGGTGCCATGTTGTATTTACAGAGCAGGGAGTTATTAGTCTGATCTTCTTAACAGATGCTTTTGGTGTGAACAAAGGAGATTTTGAGGACCTTATAAAAAAGAGTCGGTGATGTTCATCAGGCTGGACAATGTTACATTTTTCTAAAGACTTTGAGCACTAATATTTCACACTTAGACATTGTGTACAAATGGACAAACTCCATTGTTACTTTCCCCAGGAGTCATCAATCAACAAAGATGACTCTTAAGAGCAAGGCATATACCGTACACTGCTAACTAAAATTAGGGGATATTTCATTATGGGATATTTCATGTTGGGACCGTTTTGAGGTCACACCAGATACTCAAATCAATGGTGCACATACTTTTGCAGCTCACAAATATGTAATATTGGATAATTTTTCTCAATAAAAAAGCAACTATGTAATTTATTTAATTGGGTTCTCTTGGCTTACTTTTAGGGCTTCTGTGAAAAACGGATGATCCTTTAAATCATATTCATGCAGCACTATGGAAAATTCTGAAGGGTTAATAAGGTTTTCAGTGCCACTGTATATGTGAATGTGCATCTGTATGTATTACAGACTTGCATGCATGTAAGTCAAAATGAATTTCCAGACAAACATGGATAAGACAAACAGTAAAATGCACAGTAAACATGAAAAACAAAAATTACGTCAATCTTATGGGTTAAACGTCAGACTGTCTTTGCTTTCATGTTGGCTTTGACATTTGAGGGCCAAAAGTGGTAAACTGACACATGCACATGCACAGTCGCTAGAGCTCAAAACCACCTCTCACTTTCATGTTCTTCCTGTATCACACCTTCATTCGACCTGGGAAGAGCCACATTAAAAGCCAGACGTTGTCAAGACAACACCTTGAGTCTCTTCTGCTCGTAAGTCACTGTGTGTGTGTGTGTTTGTGTGTGTGTGTGTGTGTGTGTCTGCTGGGTAAGTATTAGAGTGGACGGGGACAAATCACATCTCAGTCACTGTAGGGGAAAGTTTTTAAGCGTTTGTCTCACCAAAAATTAGAAATGCAGACATTTGCTAACATATCTGACACAGAAAATTCTCCACTGTGTTTAGCATGCTTTTACTAGACACAAACTGACAAGTAACCATAGGTGTTTGTTGAAAGTGTGTGTTGGTGATACACGAATCCAGTGCTGTAATGTAATAGGTCAACTCTTCTTGATCTAGTAAAAACCTGCAGCTAAATCTGGCTCGTTCCGGTGGTGCATGTATGAAATGGTACTCAAGAACAAAAACATCAAAGCTTATAAAGTGCAGGACAATATTTTTTAAATTGAGATTTCTTTGGTTTTCTTAAACTTATTTTAATCCACTACTTATTTCTGACCTATGTCTGTTTTTTCCTGTCTGCAGTGAAGCTGTACTACAGCTCGCTCTCTCTCTCAGGCCTCAACATGTCACACACCATCCCTGTAGGGTGATGAACTGCTTATCTTCAGAACAAACCATGTGTAAATGCCAAAGCTAAACAGGGCTAATTGCCATCATCCCCTGAGTCTCTTACACATGCACTCACATGCACAGAGACATGAGGAGCACACAACATATAGCCACATGTATCTCGACAGTAGCCTGAGATTGTCTTGTAAGGAAGGCAATGCTTTAATGACCTACTTACTCAAAGTAGTCCACCACATCAGGTGTTATCGCTAGCAGAAAAGCTGAAAGAAAGATAACAAAATTATGAATAGTTTTAAATGACTCATGTCTGCTGGTGCATTTGTAGAACTGAGGAAACGGTAGAGCAAATCTGAATGAACAATGGAATATGTAGTTAACATCAACAGGTGAAGGAAACCTGAAACCTCCACGGCCTAACTAAATCCAGATGACTAATAATAAGAAGCTCAGTTGTAGGCACACATATACATACAGAAAGTTTCCGGTCACAAACTTCCCTCTCAACAATGGAGTTGGCATCCAGCATAAAACCCGAGGCTTAGAGCTGGGTAGCTGTATAGGTGGGAACAACTAACTGAGAATGTGTTTATAAAACTTCTCAGAGGCCATGTTCCATCAAGATTAGGCCTGAAACCTGTCAAGCCTGCTCCTGTCACCCCCCTTCCCTCAGGGCTTTCGAACCTGCTCAGACACATACACACACAAAGACACACAAAATATCACTTTGAAAAGCTGTTGAAGTGTCTCACGAGCCCCTTTCACACTCAAAACCTGGGTAATTACTGGTTTACCTTTCCCAGTTATGTCCCAGCTTTGTGTCTTTCATACGTGCAGCCTTAACACAGCAATTTTAGCTTGTTGCACCCTTTCACGCATGAGAGATCCGTTACACCTGAGGTGAGGTGTAGCAGTCCTATTGATTGTTCAGCAGATTTGGTGCAATTTAAGTTTCAAGCAGTTGATGTGCTTTACCTGGTGCTTCTACTTTTGATGTGAATGATTTACACACAAATTGATTCTGCATTATAGCCAGATATTATTTTGTATTGACATTAACACTCAACAACTCCTTCATTTTTGAAACACTCTTCAGAACTGCCTTACTTCTTTGTGGCATACATTCAACAACATACTGGATTGAGAGCTGGTGACTGTGTTGAGCACAGTAAATTCACTATCATGTTCAAGAAAGTAGTTTAAGATTATTTAAGCTTTGTGACATGGTGCATAGAAGACAATACACTGTGGTGATTAAGGGATGGACATTGTTAGCAACAATACACAAGTAGGCTGTGGTATTTAAACTATTCTCAGTTTAAATCCCAAAACATGGCAAGAAAATGTACCCCACACTATTACACCACCAACAACAGCCTGAACCGTTTATACAAGGCAGGGCGGAGCTATGCCTTCGTATTGTTTACACCAAATTCTGATCCTATTGTCCGACAGTCACAGCAGAAATCAAGACTCATCATAACAGGCAATGTTTTTGCAATCTTCTGTTGTCCAAATTTGGTGGGCCTGTGTGAATTGTAGCCTTAGTCATCCGTTCTTAGCTGACTTGAGTGGCAACCAGTGTGGTCTACTGCTGTTATAGCCCATCAGCTTCAAGTCACCTATTCCACGTCACTTAAATTCCCCCATCCCCCATTCTACATGCCTAGATGCATTGAGTTTTTGTCATGTGATCGGCTAATTAGACATTTTCAAGGAGCAGTTGAACAGGTCTATCTAATGACATGGCCGGTGAGTTTATTTACCGTGCTAGCTCCCTCAGGTCCTACGGAAAATAGTGCAGTGCTTCAGGATGCATTTGTAATTCTGGGTGCATTTAAATGTAGATAAACACATTGTTTCCATTGTAAATTACCTGTAAATTTCCATGTAAATGCATTTGTTAAAAAGATGCATAACACTCTTCTGAGACACAACGTGGTTCAGAAATATCAGAGGATGTGGGAGCACTGATAAAGGTCACATGAAATGCAGTAACAGTTTTTTTTTATTCAGGCACAGAGAGCAAAAGTCTGTTAACTATTTACCTGACTAGACTGATCTACTATCTGAAGGTAGAAACACTGATAAACAGTTTTAGAATAACCGGTTGCTTAAGATGGCCTATTTAATTGAGTGGCCAATGGGTGTGATGTAACCTTTAGCACTAAACAAAAACATGTAACCCTGACCTTCTGAACCAGAAAGCTAAGACTAGTATGCAAACATGGACATACACACCCAGAGATTGACCTCATCTGTTATCAGCTAACCTCAGAGGAAATGTCTTGGGGTCACAAAACTGAACTAATAAGAACCAGACCATGGGTCCTTTTAGTGCCTTATGGAACAGAGATAACTCAGACATTTTAATGCATTAATGTTAGGGGTGTATATATGTTATATTTTAATTTCAGTTTCCATAGGTAAGATAAATAATGGCACTAAATTGCCTTGTTAGGCAAGTATATGCAAGTTCAGACCGTAATAAATTATGTGACACTTCTAGCCACTCAAGGCTTTGAGCTATTCACTTTAAGAAGCTTTCAGAGAATACAAAAGCTACTATGGTCTTATGTACAATGTATATAATTGTGGACCAAGGGCAAGTTGGCTATGCTGGCACTTCTGGTCCATTGTCCAGTACCTTACATGCTGCACTACTACTGCCTTAAAAATAAAGATAACCAACTCATCATTAGGAACAGGTTATAAAATGTGTATATTATAACAGTCTGCTTGCAGTTTCCACTATTTGATTACATTAAGGGAAACATTAAGGGACATGTTATAGTCAGACAAGATCTGAAAGACCAATGCAAATTCTCTAATAGATTGGTCTAGGAAAAACCCTTCACTACCAAGGACCTGAAGGAAATATTTGCTGGTACCTGGTACATATTAAGCATTTTACTTTTAATACATAAACCCTAAAAAACCTAAGCTAGAGACTTTTGGTAAGTGCTGGCCTAATAACAAATTTTGCCAACAAGAAGGGACTTTGAGGTTACAGTTATACTGTATCCTAAAATGTCTCAGTCTTTTAAGCAAAATAATGCACGAGAAAGAAAAAAAAAATCTATTCTTTCAGACATGAGGTCAGGCAACATTTCTGGATGCCAAGCAGAACAGCACAGCGAGCCCAAAGAAAATGTTCTATAAAGCCCAGCTGAAATAACACCTGTATGTGTGCATGTATGTATGGCTTCTTACCCAAATAACTTCCTTTAGCAGTAAAGTCATAAATACTAATATTCTTCAAGTCTTAAGTATACACAAGTACACATGTCTAGATGTGTCCATGCACCAGCAAGTAAATGCACACATGATACAAGGCAAGGCCAACCTTAGGACTTACATTAATGTTTTTAATCCAGTCCAGGTGTGCTGGCAAATTCATATGCAGGAAAAGTTCCATAAACCATTAGAGCTTTGACTGGAATAGAGAGTTATAATGAGTTATAGCTGTCTACACTTTGTGCATTGACAGTAAGAGACAGGTCTATACTCAAGCACTCTGGGGTCAGAAAGATGGGTGTGAGGGCCTGAGTGGGTTTTTGCTTACTTGGGCACAGGCACAGAAATATTCTTTTGGCCCCACTTCCTATGGCTGTGCTGAGAGGACTAGATTGTCTAGTTAACCACCCAAGGCTGACAAAATCATGGCAAAATAATTGTTAATGCAGTCCATAAACCTCAGTGGGTGACGAAAGAGAAAAGCCCAAGAGGAAGTTTTATTAATAAAAGACTTTCATCCCTCTTCAAGTTTTACACTCTCTTTATTTTAAGTTCAGTGAAAAATGCAAGCAGTATCATTTTCGTAGACAATATTGTGCCTGAATATTGACTCACATTGACAGTGGGTGAACATGACAGACAGTGTCTGAATGAGCTAAATCTGATACATTACACAACAGTCACTTCTTGTAAGTCTGAATAATCTTGCCTTCACTTTAGTTTCTCACGTCAGGATAGCTGAATGGAAAATACAGGCACAATTACTGTACTGCACGTAACCTAACATTAGAGAAGCCTCCTTTAATGCATCGTAGTAAGTGAATAAAATGACAGGCAATCCCCCGTCACAATGCGGGTTTAATACACCCGCTGTTAGGCAGCTCACCATAAGGAGGCATGACTGATAGTTGTTGGCAACTAGTCATGCCCTGAGGAAAAAACATAACATAAGAAAACACAGCATGCTACTTGTCAATTCAAATTTTTGTAACTGAATTTATGAACATCTGTTTAGGTTAAGTCTTGGGTCATGTTTACGTTCTCATATTGACACTTTTCACAGTTCTCATATTGTTTTAGAGTAAAAGTGCTACACAAAATGAGAACAAAATACCGTTGTGCATATACAGGTACAGTATGTGGATTAGGGACATCTCAATCCCATTTTTTCCTCACAATTACCTCTAATGTTTCTATTATGAAAAATGTCAGACATGTGAAGGTGGCTTATTCAAAGATCCTGTGTTCATAAAGTGTTGTGTCACATTGGCAGTTTATTAAATCCATATTGCAGTTGAAAGCAATAGTCTTACTATTGGTCACTTCCATGCAATGATAAATACTGTCACATTCTTAATTTTATTTACTTTTTACAATACCACAATACTAAAAAGCTGTATTATTTCTACTTTCATGCAGGACAGAATCCCATCCAGCAAACATTTCACACACACATATAATGCTATGTTTACAAAAATTAATTATTTGAAAATGTTTATGGAATATCTATAACTTGTACGCACACATCCTACTTTTGGAAAACTAGTCTGCACTTCCTGAAAGGCAAGGTGACCTGCCTTCACTGATGCTGCAGTTGAGAATGCAGGTAGCGAGACACTTGACTGGGAATTGCCCTGCTTTTGATTTACAATGGTGATGCTGAACCTGGCCTTCTGTGAAGGGTTACGAAGATCAGACCAGGGTTTAAAAACCCTTCTCCAGTGTGCCCTCAAGCTTTGATGTAGCTGCAGGGGTAAAATGCCATAAAAACAGAGAAGGACTGTTTTGAAATGCACACCTTAGTGAAAGCTGCTGGTATATAATATATCGGAGTTTGGCCCCTCTCTGGATCACTGCCCAGTCTACAACCATTACTGGCTATGTCATTTATCCAAAACAGGAATAATAACAGCAGAGAAGGGGTGGGAGGATGAAACATTACCTGCCTATTACAGGGAGACAGCAGGGATACATGGGGAATGTTCAACATATGGTTCACAATCTAAAGGTTTGAGCACCTGACCTATAGGCCAATAGAATCCACTCAGTGCAATGCTAAAATGTTCCACAGAAATCTGTCTAAGGCCTGTCTGCGCAACCACAACCTGTTGCACTCAAAGGCAATGTATACATACGAGTAGTGTTGATAGCCATATGGAATATGGCTATCACTATGGTATAGCACTATGGTATAGTTGTCAGGTAAATCAGTGTCAGGGCAGAAACTTAAAAACAGTTAATTACATATCACTTACTAATTGTCTGATTCTCTGATAATGTAATTACTTTCTACATTATTTCCACTTCTACTTTATGCATTCAGAAAGTCTTGAGACGCTTACCTTTTTTTTTTTTTACACATTTTGTTATGTTAAGACATGGGAAAGGCTACAAAAAATTCTGCTGCACTGAAAGTTCCCAAGAGCACACAGCCCTCCATAATTCTTAAAAGGAAGGCATTTTAAACAACCAGGACTCATGCAGAGTTGACAAAAACGGTTTATTTATTTATGTCCATCCAAAAAACTTAGCTTAAAATGCATAGATTAAAAATGCTTTTCCTTTCTAATTTTATGGCATTGAGTGCATACTGGTGGCAAGAAAACTTTTTATTTAACACAAGGACTCAATATAACAAAATATAAAAAACTGAAAGGGTCTGAAGACTTTCTAAATCCATTGTATATTAGCAATGGTTGTGAATAACAATAGGCTTGGTTTGGAGGAATCTAACATTTCATAGTGAAGTTCCAATATTTTCTTCTTTGGATGTTTCAAGAAGGAAGCTATGCTTGCTGTATATTGGCTAACCCCATGTTGCAGAAGTTCACTAGCAGGCAGTGTAAATGAGCAAAGATCATTAAGAACAAGGGGCCAGAATTAAATAGATTAAATTCTGGCTACATTATAAAGACATCCCATGTAATTAATAGGCTGCTTGCACCTGACCGATGGACCTATACAGTTAATTCACTGCAATGCCACAAGGCTCCACAGAGGCCTGTTTGAGGTGGTTACGTAATGTTCCCTACTAAAACACCTTCCCTGTGCTATACAGGACTCTGCTGAACCACAGCCTGCTATGCTCATGGCCAATATACACACCACTAATACTTCGTCTGATTGGAAAAGTTGAGAGGTGAGAAGTACTCTTTAACACGTTGCTGACAGGCCACTTGACAGTGTTCTGACAAGCAGGCTTGGAGGAGTGGGAGTTAAACACATACAGAAAGTCAAGCTGAAGCCAAGCTTTCTCTATCTGTGTATGTTACTGAATGTGCAGGTGTGGCACTCCCAGGTTCTATGTCTGGGTAACAAGTTAACTGTACGTTACCTCTGTCATTTCTTTTTAGTTTTTTAGTGTGCCTATGACTTGCAGTCCTTCCTGCTGACCTAGGATTTATTTAATTATAAACACTCCTATACCAATGTGAGACTCTGAACTGAGTCCACCAATAAACCTCTGGCTGCATTTTCCACTTGGCTAATGGCAGCTCTAGCTGCTTTAATACAGAGGTGAAGGATGGATGGTTGGAAAGAGAACAGTGGATTTTTAAAATGAGTAAACATATTCCCATGAAACTTAAGATGATGGAGCCAAATATAGTATATTAAAGTCTCTGTTTCATCACACTTAAGGAAAGCGTAAACCATGTAAAACAGTAAAAGAGAAGAGTTCTTTAAATCTTATGTGGCTCATCTCTTGGACCACAGAGTAGTTTAAAGAGGGAAATCACAGACTGAATGGGAAAGACACTGTGAGAAGGCTGCTGATGAAAGCAGAAAGCAGGGAATATAAACCGGAGTCACGGCAGCTGTGTCCAGGGCTTCAGGGACGATGCTCCAAGCCAAGTTCCATGTCCGCTCTGATTATGAGCTGGAACAATGCATTCCATTGTAGGCTTGCTCTCTAACTGCTCAAGAGAGTCCCTCATGCACCCCCCCATACACATACACAAGCTGTCTAACACAGTAATATACCACTTTATACAAGTACAAATGTAAGACTTAGCTTTTTGTATGTTTTTTTTTTAATTAATAGCTATTAATAGCCAATTTTGCCATTTGAATTCTTACACTTTAAGATGAACAGTATTTAAATATAAAGAATTATACATTGTGTATGTATTATTTTATTGCATGCAACTATAATGACCAAAAATCTAGAACATTTGCCATACTCTTACATGTGGTTCAATAACTGCATACTTTGAAAGAGCCTACTTTAAAGTAGGAGTTAAAAACCTCTCTATACACTGCATTCTAAGAACTACAATCGTTTCCACTTCTCTGCCCATATTTCCTCCTCAAAGATTTACCTTTTTTAAATCACATAATTATTATAACTTTTAACCTCATTACGAACCCTAAATTACCCGATCCCTAATTTCTGCAGGCCTGAAATGAACTAATGGATGTATATTAACAGAATTACACCGTGGCTTCACACAATCTAAAATGAAATAAAAGTCAAAGTAAAAGTGATTTCCCAACTTTTTCTGAATTTGGGTTATAGTTTAATTATGTTATAAATGCAATGACTTGCAAAATGTAGGGAAAACACTGAGGCATGGAGTAAGATGTTGAAATAATGCACACACAGCTGGTTTAAGAGGGCTATAAATAACCCAAACACCAGAGAGTGAGAAAGAGTGACGGGTGAGAACCACAAAGCTCCACTAGCTATCAGCATACACATCCCCCACAACAATAATAAGTTAGTCCTCGATGTAAAAGACATGTTTAAACTTGCTTAGTCACAAAGCCTAGTCTAACAGTGTTAGTATGTCAGTATTCCCTGTAGCCACTACCTTCCCCTTTCTCAATACAAAAATAATCCTCTTTAAGAGATCAAAAACTTTAGAAAGCCTAAACCTTTACTGTCACTTGTTGGGGGTGCTCTTGTGATGCATCCACTTGTTCAGAAACAAGCCACAAGGAGCATGTACATGTTGGTTTAGACGATGTACAGACATGTTCTGTACTACATGAAAACCCACACCTAATTGCACAATACCATGAAGCTCTTGTGAAACCTTTGTTATAAGGGATATCACAGTCAACACTCCTAATTACATAATGTGTGGTGATTCTTGCGTAACATAAAGATTGCACCCAACAGACTGGGGAATATTCACTGGCCGATGCATAGATCTGCATACATCTTTGTTTGTTTGTCACTTGATTAAGGGGCTACTTATCCAGTCATGCCTGCCACCCTTAAAACGGCTTGCCATAATATTCTCTGAAGTTAGCAATTATGCTTTAATGATATCATTAGTCAGCCTGTTTCTCCTGATGCACTACAGAACAATAGCATGTGGTTTAACTGACATTATACAGCAAACACCTACATGCAAAAACAGCAGTTAAAGATGCAAATTCTTATAAAGAGGTGGGAGGGAAAACATGGGGAAGATGTTTTTTAATGGCATCTCCAGATATAGAACTATATAGTGGTGAATATTGCTGGCAGAGTTTCTCTAGTTTTGGAGCTTCAAAATGAATATCTGCTTAAGAAAGGGAATAGAGGGAATGGTCGCATAATTCTAAGTATTGTGTGGGGGAGAAAGTATTGTCAAGAGTGTGTCAAGTAGGCCATCATGTCTAGAAATACATGAAGTAAATGGCACAGAGCTTTTCATTCCTGCATAAATGCTTTGCTCTGTGTAGCTTAAAGTTTTACCATGATCTTTTCCCCTTGTCTAATTTTGACTTTGACCAGAAATGGTCTGCTGGTTCTGTGTCATGTGTCTAGCCATCTGCTAACCCATTAACATCAAAACTAGATGCTTTAACAGTTAGTGGCTCATATTTAAGACTCACATGTCATATCACAAAACCAAGTTTGAGTAATAAAACATTATAATTTACCTGACAATGACCCGATTTTATACAGGCTTTTAGCTATTTGTAAAAATTGGGCAAGAAAATATTTTGAGGTCTGTGGTGATTTGCACTCATCAGTGTCTCAGTCTTAGGTTGTAGCAAGTTTCCACAGGTCCATAACAATACGACTGCTGCAAGGTGAAATTTAGGTCTGAAATAGATTTTTGAAGAAATGCTAAAAGCTGGCAAAATTACTGAACATGGTTTTGAGTCTCACAAATCTACGTACGGCAAAAACCTGGAACAGTTTCAATGACATGTTATGTGTATTATTTATATAGGTTTATTTTGGCGCAGTACACCATAAAGCCAAACCTGACATTCAAATATCACAACCAAACCACAAGCTTTGCAATGGTGCTGGTCAACCCATTTGTTGCTGTGAATTCTTTAACACTTCTGCTACTGTAGGAGCTACATTTAATTTTGCACTAGTCCGGTCATGTACTGATATGTACTTCAAAAAGGCCTGGCTTACAGTTGGTATTCCAGGTTATTCCACAAGTATTTAAGTCTGCATGTCAGTCAAGTTCTTCACAGCAAAGCTGACAAACCATTTTTGTACTACACTTTGTGTAAAGGACCATTGTGTGAGTGAAACTGGAAAGGGCCTTCCTTAAACTGTTTTCAGATACTTTCCAGCCCTATATCCTGTCTCAGCAACAGCATTGCTGCCCTGCCATCTGTTTCTTTACTCCAGAGAATGCATTTCCACTTTTCCAGATTCAGGTAGAAGTGTTTTTGTGGTGCTCCAGCCAATGACTGAAATTTTCCGATCTTAAGTCTGAATGTGGCTGGTTGGTCAAGGTAATACAATTCATAAAGCTCTACTTGAACAGTTCTTGTACTGACATTGCTTAGTTGTTAGTGTTGGAACTGGGTACCAACCCTTTTCATGTGCTATGTGCAGCTCTCACAATTCCTGTTCTGGGAACTTGTGTGCCCTGCTATTTCACAGCTGAGCCATTTTAACTTTTATGTTTAGTTTTCAAAATAACAGCAGACTGGTTAGCGCTAACATAGCGTAAAACTATTCCTTTGATGCCACCTTATGACAGTGGGATGTTGAAAGTTACTGAACTCTATAGTGTGGCCATTTTCCACTACCAGTGTTAGTAAGGAGATTACACAGCTGTAAGCAGGATATTATGCACATGTGATGAATAGGTATGGCTAAAATAGCATAATTCATTAGTTGGAATGGATGACTATACACTTTTACTGTACAAGCATACTGTTACGTACTGTATATGGGCACACAATATTATGCAATTCATTTCTATCTCTACTTCGTCCATATTATATTTCAAGTTTATTCTGTTTTTGAAGTGGCTCAGTGGATAAATGACCGTCGACCAAAAAGAGCCGAACCATTACTGGACCTTTGTGCAAGGTTTTTAATCCTAAATATTCCAGATCCTTTTCCAGAAAATTTCATGAAGCAAAACTTTAATTTGCTGCTCATTGGGCACTACGGTAACCCATGTGAATGAAACAATGTGTAGGCATACCCTGATGGCAAGGCACCAGAGTTTAAACTGTGCCGTTGATGGTGCTCAGCTATGCACAGTTTTCATGACATATGGTGTCCAAAGCAGCATTTCCACCTGTTTGATGTCATTGTAGATGGCACCTTTTAAATTTCCCAGATGAAACACACATACACATTACTAATTGACTGTCAGTCCTAGGCTAGCAGTTAAGGCACTGGACTCTGGATCTGAAGGTCCTGGGTTCAAATCCCACCTCTGCCAAGCCGCGACAGTTGGGTCCTTAAGCAAGGCCCTTAATCCACCATTGCTTGAATTGTAAGAATACATCAGTTGTAAGTCGCTCTCGATAAGGGTGTCTGCTAAATGCTGTAAATGTTGTTCCCCTCTATACTTGTTCCGACTTTTTCATGTCATTATATTCTAAATGTTACAGCATAACAACCATTTGACAGTATAATGCATTAGTGAAGCAGATAATTTTGTGCTTTACTTTTTTCACTAAAGAGAGAAAGACAAAGAAGAATAGGAAAGAGAGAGAGAGAGAGAGAGAGAGAGAGAGAAAGTGCATGTGTATGTGTGTACAATTTTTCATGGGAGAATGGCCAAGCTAAATCTCACTAAATTCTGGAAAAGCAACAAAGCAAAGAAAAAACACCCCATTCCTACCTCATCTTATTAAATGTGTGGTTAACCAAAAAACAGTGCCGGGTGAAGGGAAGATAAGTTGAACATTCTTATGTTCAAGATGTGAATCTAAAGGATGTGCTACAACAACATTTTTGGCAAGGAATCACGTCAAATAAGCAGAGTATGAGAAAGTGGATGAAATCTGTGGGTGATCAATTAAATACTGTTAGACAATAATGCTGTGGGAGAATGGAGGCAATTGTGAGAAATAAAAAGAAAGGAAAGGGAGACATATAGAGAACATACAAGTGTGATAAAAAAATGAGGTGATCTATAGTGTATGTAGTGCAGCTGAAGTGCACGACGGGAAGAAAAAGAAAGGTAGGCCGCACAACAGCAAGGCAAAGAAAAAGAACGAGGAAGAAAAAGAGAGGGAGTGACTGAGCATTGCTTTTCAAGAGCAGGCAGAACAAAGAAGCCTTTGTGTGGAGTGCTGAGAGAGTGGACTGGAGCCAAGGCTTTAGGGAGTGTTCAGCACTGTGCACTAACTGCATTCCTGCACTGAGATTACAAGACTCGTCTCATTTAGTCTTCTCCAAGAAACAGACTTAACCCTCTCCTTTCCACTTCTCTCTCTCCCTATCTCTTTTAGTCTGCTCCCGGTCACACCTTCTGTTTTGTTTTCATTTTAACATCTAATACTGCAGGTGGTCCGATCCTTTCCTGCTTCCTTGTGATGCCATGTTTTCTCTAAAAACAGTTACTTCCACATGCAGCTCAGTTCAATTTCCGAACCTGTACCCGTTCTTGCCATTTACCTGTATGCTCAGTGTTTGCTCACAGCAGACACACACTGAGATGCTGATCCGAATCATCTGCTTCCTATGTTCTGATTCTTTGCATTTCCAAAGCATACTGAATGATCACCAGATCACACTGAGATTTGATATACATGCTACATTGTCCAAGGTGAGTGAAACTTCTAAATTCAGCCACACCCATTACTAACAGGTAAATAAGATCAAGCATGAAGATAAACAAATACAATCACGGGTATGGTCGTACTAAAATGCCCAGTGACTTTTAACTTTCTATGAGTTCATACTTTTTCACTCTGCTGGAGCTTAAAGTGCTATTAACCTGAAGTGGAAACAACTAAGATCAACAACTCAAACAACAGCTCAGCCATGAAGCAGTAGGCCACACAAGCTCACAGAACAAGACTGCCAAGTGCTGAAGCATGTACCATAAAAATAGTCTGTCCTTGGTTGCAACATGCACTATCAGTTCCAAAGTGCCTCTGGAAGCAACTCTAGTCAGGGTTATTATAGGTAACTAAAACTAAAACTACAAATATACATTAGTTGTAAACAGAAAATGAATAAAAGAACAAAAAGAAATATCTCAAAACAGTGCAGCATCAGTGTTTTATGCAGGTACCAATATTTGCACTTGAAGTGTTTTACTTGTAGTATAAATTGTTTGTTCATTTCAGTGATGTTCCCGAATGTGCATCCTTTAACTGATATTTAACTTTTTGTTTAAATTTATATTTTGACTTTTAACTAAAAGTAACGTTGATACCGAACAATTTAAAAACTTTCTGAGTATCTAACTAAGACTAATATAAAATTACACAGAAATAAGTTTAACATTAAAAAAAGAACTAATAAACAAAATGGTTGTAGCCAGCACAAGAACTATCTATTGGTAATTGCTTCATGGTTTGGGTTTCCATGGCTGAGCAATTGTACACACACTTAAAATAGAAATACCAATCATTTGTTAAAGTGGTGTAAAGCACCACAGTGATTTTAGAAATAATAGTCTGGGGGTTCACTAAAATTTACCCTTAAATGTTACAGCATACAATTATTTTCTTATTAAAAGAGTAACTTTCAACTAAGATGGCAATAGTTTAGAGTAGCATCCACATAAAAAGCTGTTTGGAATCTAGGAATGTGGGACTACTGAGAGCTACAGTATATATGCAGTATATTTAGTAGTCATTCGGAAAGCTTTGCAGATAAAAACAACTGCCCATCATTCTAATTTGTTCGAATCATTTTTGTACTAATCTACCGGAAGATATGACATCTTCCTTCACATATGTTCTGAAGGAAAGGGTTATTGTATCAGACTATCAGTGTTAGAATTTCATACAACACCATTATAACAAACATTTAAGATAAAGGCTTTTAAAATCTGGCATAGTCCCAAAGTCAGTGCTGTGGTTATAAACCAATATTAACAGTTTTGTTAATATTGGTTAATATAAATGTACTTCCCTCTTCCTTTCTTATTATGTTTTCTGTTGTAGCGCACTGACTGCGCTTCCTTAAAAAACATACAGTGCAGCATTGTTCTTAGAGCACTTATAACTAGCCACCACTCACATATTAATTTGGTAAATATCATTTCAATGAGCAGTATCCTGACATAGCCTCTATTTCAGAGTGAGTGATTGGGAGCCAGTGAGAGAGAAAGCAGCAAGGGAGGATGGGTAGGCAAGTAACCTCTGGCCTGTGCAAAGCTAACACAAAAAGGTCTGGAAGTGATCAGCACAGTGTACAAAATCCAAATTTAACATGTGACAAAAGATCAGTTCATACTCCCTCGTTTCTGTAGCCTTCACCTCTAGTCTGGCGTGTACTACTTTATTACATACCAGCAAACAGGCAACTTGGTTCCTAACTGTTTTTTCCAGTGCTTTTAGTGATCCATGCAAAGTGGTTAAGTTTATGTCATAATACAAACACTCTTACAAAGCTTTCAAAGGCTTGCCGTTAGCGCAGTGGCTGCACAGTTCCAGAGATCCCCGGGTCAATCCCAAACTCAGACTCTGCCTGTGTAGAGGTTTCATGTCTGTGTGTGTTTACTCTGGGCACTCTGGTTACCTCCCACATTCAAAAGATATGTTTTCAGTTAATTGGTCTCTCAAAATTTTCCCCCAGGATGAGGGAGCCTGAATACTATCTTTCTCCTGTCATGAACAGCCATTGATGCTGTTATGACATTTAATAAATAAATAAACTTTGCAGCAAATTTGAATCTTCTTATATGGCTACTTCTAATCAGAAGAAAAGAGGGCCAAACTTGTGCTATGCACCCCACTGAGTCCCTGAGAAAGAAAGGAGATAAGAAAGAAAGAAAAGAATGAAAGCCACAAAGAAAGTAAAGCCACAAATGCTATTCAGTAGAACTGACCCCCACTACTAACAGAATAGAGGCCATTTCCAGAAAGACAGGAAGAAATGTAATTAGTCCTTCACCCCCTCCAGTCACCAGTTTCCACTCTCATATCTTTTTTATCTCTCATTTTAATTCCTCCACTCCACAGTTTCTAAACCCTCTTGTTCCTCCGTACCAATGCATTTGCGCTTTCAAAATCTGCTCTTAGAGTGTACTGAGATGAAGACAGAAGATGAAAAGCGTGTGGAGTTGTTAGTGGTGTGTGCTTGTGTGCAAGTTGAATTTCAAGCACAGTCCTCTTTAGTCTTCCCATTTGTACACAGGAGAGAGAAGCAGTTGGCCTGGAGTCTAATCACTGCCTCTCTCAACACACACACACACACACACACACACACACACACACACAAATAGCAGCTTAGTGGGAGTCCTTTAATCAGGACACCAAAAACCATGTCTGTTCAGAAATAACTTCTAGAGTTTTTCATTGGGTTCCTCATTGTTAGTATAAGTCTGTCCCTATTCACCTCACAAAACAAGTGTCATTTGTGCAAATTGGTGGTGTTGTCAGTTGGAAGTAAGTGTGGAGCGGTTGTAGATTTGGTGAAAGTTGGGCCATATGAAAGTCCCTCTCCACTCACATCAAAGCTTGGCCTGACAGTTTAATTCAGCCAAGTGATCTGCATTCCCATAGGCTCCCCTGGCTTCCTGCCCCCTCTGCCACACTCTCCTTCTGACCACTCTTGCCTCAAACAGGACCACTATTGTCCCTTTGCTCTCCCCCTGTGCCCTGTGGGTTACCATCCAGACACCCCCACACTTTACTGAACTCCATGTCCAAGCCTTTAGACCCTCTTCCCTCCCCCTACCATAGCTACTAAGGCACAAGTCAGAAGCAACCGTTAAACACTGAATGGAGAAGTGTGGTACACAGTGGTTCAGCATCTCTCTTGCCTTACTTTTATGAGGACTGTAAGAATTGTGAGGTGTGTGGGAATGAGTACTACCACAGAGATAGAGAGGAAGCCAATAGCAAAGGAAATAGTTGATGGACATAAGATAGATTAAAGATTGTAAAAAAATAAAATTGAAAGACACAGTTGACACAGACACAGACACAGTGGCTGTTAGTTACTCAATATATATATTTCAATCTAAAGCTTTGAAATTATGGTTGGCTTTGCAATGAGCAGATTATACCTGGCCCTGATGAGGTACTTTATCCCAATTAAGGTGTGTAGATTGCATTAATTAGACAGAGTGAATTATTAGTCTACATTCCACAGTGATTAAGTCTAGACAATTTAGTGGCCTAGTGGTTAAGGTACTGGACAATAGAGCTGGAGGTCCAGGGTTCAAATCCCACCTCTGCCACAGTTGGGTCCCTGAGCAAGGCCCTTAACCCACAATTGCTTGGATTATACGACTGTATGAATTGTAAGTTGCTTTGGATAAGGGCGTCTGAAAAATGCCTTAAATGTGATCAAGTTCAAATGTCGTCTAATCTACTGGGCCAGTGCATAATTTAGCTGGCCGATTTGTGTATGACTGTAAAAGTTAGGCAAAGACAGCGTCAACCTCAGCATTCTAAAAGAAAAGTGCCTTGGATTCCAAATCACACCTTGGTGTGCTCCAGCAGATTTCCTAGTTGCTAAATAACATTAATGAGAAGCAAGGCAATGGTGAACTGGTAATTTCTTACAGTTGGTATAATAGGGTAAGTCAGATGCATACTGTTAAATGAATTATTATGACATGCTCACATGTATTACTAATTTGTTTTGTTCTATTATAACACATAAAAACTGCAGCCTTCAAAGTCCCTCAAATCTGAATCAAAGAAGTTCAAAAGGTGGCTCAACCAAAAGCTCCAAAATCCCCTTTAAGTCAGGCTTAACACCATGCCTTAACCCACACTGTGCCGCACACACATTCACACACAGTTCCTCTACTTTTCTGTTTATTGTCACAATAAGGGGATTTGGGGATCAGGGTGCACTTGCCTGAATTTCACGCTCCCTTACTCAAAGAGGACTTAACCATGGACACTGCGTGCAATCGCACGGCCAGTGATCACATGTGTGATAGAACCTGTTGATTGTTGATTCGCTCTTTTCCCTCTTTCTCCTCTCTCATAGCAGTCTGTATGGGTGCACAGTCCAAGACTGTAGCGCATGTTTTAGGTTGCCATAGTGCCTCATTGTCATGACAGCCAAAGCTCTGCAGGACTGCAGTACTGGCATGCTGACATTTACATTCTCTGTAAATGTCCTCCACAGCATTTAAAGGTGTTTTTTTTTCTCGCTTCTATGGAAAGATCATCAGGCTGTGCTCTACTTATCGTTATGAGAGTGAAAAGAAACCATTGTTAATATTTTGGCTTTGAGGCACTTCCATCATGAAGTCTTATTTGTTTTAACGTGCAAATCTTACTCAGTATTTGTTTTGAAGAGTCACAATGCATTGGACAGATTACCTCCATTATTAATACTTATTCATTCAAAGATGATGTCATTCCTCAAGGACTAAACTAGCCTATTTATAGGCATGAAGTCAAAACAGTGTACTCAGGGGTGGGGTAAGCCAAGTAAGAGACATGGTTAATCTTTGGTATCATATGAGCAGTGTTGGAATGAGACTAGTTTGGTTAATCCCCAGCAGGGCTGCACTTCCACAATGTAATCCTTTTAGATTAGCATGTCTCATTATTATTATAGTTTAGACCTTTAAATAAAATATGGCCTACAGTCACTGGCCACATTATTGGTAAAAACTCCTTGTTTCCACACTCATTGTCCATTTTATCAGTTCCACTTACCAAACAGAAGCACTTTGTAGTTCTACAATTAGACACCGTAGTCCATCTGTTTCTCTACATACTTTATTAGTTCTCTTTACTCTGTTCTCTAATGGCAGGTCCCCCACAGATACCTGATCTAAGGTAGATGACTGTAGAAATAAGGTGTACCTAATAAAGTGGCTGGTGAGTGGAAGTTCACTTTAGTTTGTAGTTTTGTAGTTTTTGTTAAAAACATTAAGACGAATGTATACCTATATGAGGTTTATTATTAGACTTTAATAAATAAAGTTAACATTATAAAATGTAATACTTCAGGCTTGTGCAAAACACAAGAAATTGGACATCAGGCCTTTCTTAAAAATTTCTCAGATATCTTATAGAGAATGTATTTTGGGATGGGGTTTTAAAAGCTGTGCAGCCACACTCAAGCTGAAGAATGCCATATGCAATTGTGTAAAGCACAACATTGGACTCTACAGCAACGTAAACCTACTTTATAGATAAATCATGCACAAGGTGAGGTATTTAAAAAAATTCCTTGCTGATTTTGGTGATTGTTTTTAAAATAACACCTCTGAGATTATTTGAAATTCCAACCAAGAGAAGTGGAGAGTTAATTTCTCCAGCCATCTTCCATGTTGTACGTTCCATCTCAGTAGGTATCAAGAAACAATGTTTTTATTTTGTAGTTTTTAATTGTTTGTGTTTTGAGAATGCCCCTCACTCAGTGCTGCTGCACTGATCTTTATGCTGTATTCCCTCAAATACTGAATTTTAACAAACTATAATTGAGCAGAAGGAGGTCTCACTATGTAAAGTGGGGAAATTCTTCACCTCTAATTTACAAGTTAGCAACAAGGATAGAATAAATACCTAACAACAGAAACAAGACAGGACAAACACTCAAGGATGCTATCATTGCATCCTGTTCAAAGCTCTCTGTTGGCTACATGTCTTCTAACTGTTACTGTTTACATGGCATTGCAGGAAAACAGCAGTGCATACAGTCACTCAAGTGGTAAAACAATGCCATGAGTCAATTCTAAATCCTATGAAATCAAATAGATTCTTAGAATGGTTCATTAACAATGGGTCTTGAGTTCGATGTTTAATTCATGCAGATGCTTGTATAATATGACCGGATAAGAGACAGGATGTTGGATAAATAAACATTCCTCTGTGGCACCATGAGACTGGAACCTTAAACACGGGTGACTCTCAAGCCAAACCTATGACAATTCCAGTGGGAGTACTAGGGAAAAAAAAGTAAAGCAAAAACCACAAATGTTTTGGAATATTGATGTGTAATGAAAGGAGAGGAACGGGATAGAATCCGCTCATCATGCTTCCGAGTTCTGGACTTCCCTCTTCCTTATTCTCCTAATGCATTTAATCTGCAGTGCAATTTGTACCTTAAATATCTTGTATATGTGTTCTCATGAACATGCAATGTGAAACCACGTGTGTGTTCGTGTGTGTCTAAGTAAGAGAAGCCAATTCACCTGGTAATAATTTGAGCCTGCTCTGATGACGAAGGAGGGAGGGACAGACTTTAATTGAGTAAATTACAGGAATTATAGGAGGGTAGAACTCATGGATGGGCATAGTCAGAGAGAATTTACCCAGTCTTCATCCTGCCCTTATCTAGTGACCCCAAACTCAAACCACTTAGGAGTTAACATCATGCTAACATGGGCTTTCGAGTGTTTTCTCTCTTGGTGCTCCTGCAGGGATTCCGTTTTTACTGCCTAACCTCTGGAACTTTGAGAGTTTAAGCAGACATTAGAATTTTATTAGTATAGACCATGTCATACACTATGTGGTTCGAGGTGCGTTACAGATCAAATGAAATTTGGTTCATAGAAAACATGTTCACAGATTGAGCTGCAGCAAGCAGAAACCATTAAGGACAGTAATGAGGGTTTATGAGATGAATAGCAAAACCCAATTTTTAAGAAATTGAGTTACAAAGTATTTATAGTGTAGAACTGCAGTTCCATCACAACAGGGTTAAGAGTAATGTTTTATTATATTAGACCAGTATAAAATGTCTCTAAGACATGCTGCTTGTTCTCAGTGAGCAGTCTGGGGCTTGGTGGCTAAGTCTCCTCTGTAGACTCTCTGATCAATAACCCTATTAAAGCCTAATTCATTCAGCGGGTGGCAAACTCAATTTAATACAGCGGCCCTGTTAAGAGGCAGGAAGCAACAGCACATCAAAGGAAGGCTTTGTGAAGAGTACAGCCAAACAGAGCCACTCAACCCTAGAGCACCATTGGCCACCCCCCCCCCCCACACACACACATCCCAGACAATTGATAAACTCACTTTTTTCTTTAGCCTCTTGTAGCTCACACAGGCAGACATATTTCTGCTTTTGAATCCCTTTCTTTTCAAACATATGTTGAGAAAGGCTGAATTTTTTTTGTCTTAGTACTGACTGAGGAGTGACAGAGTAGTCCTTAATTATTATAATGTATTCATTTAATAGATGTGGTGATTTCAAGGGTCCCAGCTACACCTTGGGCCAAAAGGTCCCTTGGAACAACACTTCCACAGTGCCTTGACTTGTTACAATTTCTATTGGTACCATTACCCAGGAACAAAATTTGGCCCAGTGGCTAGTGACTGAAGTTTTGAATTACTGGAAAAAGTTACTGGCTTTCTGAAAAGGTTGTGGTAGAACACAGTGAATTCTGTAACCGCCAATGAGAGTAGTTGTGTTTTTACATTTAAAAACATCCAAGTCTTCCTTTCAAAATGAAAACATCACCAGGAGTAGTTGTGTGTGTAGTGTTTGGACATTTAGAAACCTTCAACTGTTCATTTCAAAATGAAAATGTCATATCTAAAGTCATCCATCCTGTCCTTTTGCTATATTGACTGCTAGGTCTATGAGTGTTTCATAGCAATGCAATAGATCTAGAAATTGTATATGAACAATTCTCCATGCAATGGTAGTGCACTTATAAAAACTGTTCCGTTGTGTTTTTGAATTAATTTTCTTTTGCCTGGGTAAATCTAGATAGAGGCTTTACTAGAAGGTAGCCAAACAGACTTTATGAAGTGTGTTACCATAAAGCAGAAGTTCACTTCTTTGACATGTTTTAAATGAGCAAAATGTTTTGAAAGCCTGTAAAACCTGTCACTTCAAATTAATTCAATCAGCCCCTGTACAATAGCAAACAAGTATAACAGAAATGTAAATTTCTAAACAAAGCACATTTTATATCCCCTTTCCAGTACCCTGAATTCAACGTCTTCCTTTAGTTACACTTTACGATGCTCTGCTTCCTAATAAACTTTTGTGGTGTTTGGAATCCATTAGGAGTAATATCCCACTTTTGAAAACATCCTGGCACATTGCTGGAAGGGGGGAAATGGATACAGACTGGGAGGGGCAGCTACAACCTGACAGAAGCCACGAAAAAGAAAAGAATGAGGTTTTAAACTGAGAGTTTCTGTTTTGTACGAGAAGCAAGAACTTCTTTTGAGCAGACATTGTTTTCACTGAGCACAACCAGAGTTCTCAGAAGCCTAACGGAGACTGTACAGCAGTGGCTGTGTAAAGGTGGTTTTCAGGTCCATTAAACTTCAAACAGTTTTATCCACAGAACGCACTCGGGTGTCCAGTCACATTGTTCACAGGGTGTGAGAAACAAGCTATGCCGGCTGCAACACCTGAGATTTAAGACACGGCAAGGAGGCAAGGAGCCTTGACAGTTGGGGAGGAGAAAAGCTTAAGATTACAGAACAAGCTGGAGTTAGGTTGCATTGAGTTAAAAAAAACACCACACAGCACGCTCAACAGCGCTGCTTCTTAACAAAGAACACCAACAAAGACACATCCTTTCTGCCTGCCCCTCTCTCACATGCATTCTCACTTCCTGTTTTGGAAGCCTCCGTTCAGGCATGTGTCTGACGCACATCATTCGCTGTACACTCATACATACTGCACACGGCCCTCATTTAACCCTCTACCACCTGATCCGCAAAATGTTCCGCATCACACACAAAAAGTACCTGGAGATCCAGACTTCCTCACTCTGAACATAAAGCTATGACACTACAAACTCAGAATATGGATCGTCATATATACTGCTCACAAAAATTACGAAAAAAGTTTTTGTGAGCAGTGTATATAGCCCGTAATGTAATATACTTTTTGTCTAGCTGTCAAGAGCAACTTTATTATTGCGCAAAAATAAGAGTTGCCAAACAAATCCACCATGAATCTGTGAAGAATACAATACTTTGTATGAGCTTTATAGGCTTGTACATTGTGAAGGAATACTTTGTGGCACATAATAAAGAGAAAAGTAGAAATCTTGGACTTGTGGGTAATTATGGCAGAGGCAAATCAGAACACTTGAGGCAGAGTCAGAGGGCCAGATGTGTGAGGAATGTTCTGACTGTTTGTGAGTTGGGGTTGGGAGGGGGTTTTAAGAACAGCCAAATCGCACCGCCTGCAGATCGTTAAAGAGCTGTCAAGCCTCCAGCGGTCTACTGTGCATTTCATACTATTATCCTGATGGTCACAGCCCCACAGTCATAAAGCATTTTGGAATTAAGAGATGTATGTAAGTCTGTTGAGTATATAGTGCATTCACTTTTAAAAGGTGAACAAAATATAACACAGACATGAACATGTTAAACGATGCTGCTTATGTTTATGTCCATAATTCTATAGCTAGTTCAAATAATAACCGAAAGCAGAATATGACAGTTTAAAAATACGACTTGTGAAAGCTGATTTTCTTCAGTCTGCCCTCACCCCAGCCGTTTTTACTTTGTGCTTCACTTAAGTTTAACCAGAAAATACATCCTCATAACAGAGACAAAGTAATGAACAACACCCATGAATCCATGAACCTTGGCCACCCACCTCCCCCATTGCTGACCCCCACCCCACACACAGGCCCATCAGTTATGTGTTTCTGTGCTGAGCAGCACTCCAGAACTCTGTCTGTTTGTTCAGCTGTTTCAGGCAGGCCACAGAAGCCCTGGGAGGCCGGACAGAATTCATAACCCCTACTCGTCACATGAAAGAAAAATGAAAGGCAAGAACAAGACACAGATGGCAAAGGGAATGAGCTGACAGAGGTCTAAGTATACAAACTTAGATTTTTCTGTAATAGCCGGATAAGAGATGTGGAAAAAAATATATATACATGGAAACTACATCACTTTACATGGGTTTATAACTTTTGTTGATATAAAAGCTATTGAAACATTAACATGCACTGCCTCATGATACAACACATTAACATAGCATAGATAAGGATTTATTTGGTTATTTATATGTTTTAAATGGCATATGGTTCAAATGAATTACTTAGAAACGTTACATTTGAAGTTTTCCATGTCTTTGGCACAGGTAGCCTAACTTTAACTTTAATCTGGTCGTTGGCCACGTTTAAAAAGCCACCTTTAGTGCAGACTGATGAGGGAATGAACGCACATTCTTGCAATGATGACAGATAAACTGTTTCACATGGTTAAAAGGCAACTTGTTTCCACTGTGTGAAGCAACATGAGTCAATGTCCCTATTGAGAGCGGGGGTTTATATGTTCCCAAACTCCTGAACCGTTTCCTAGTCACTTCGAAGGCCTTCTCCATCCTGTTGTTTTCTATGCTTAAAGCAAGCAGCACAGACTTGCATAAGTGTCTTGTCAGCAGCACTCACTTCCCATAAACACTTCCTTTAAAAGCATGATGGCTGATCACAGATCAGGAATAAAACCCCTAATGTCAGTTGTGGGCATAAACACAGCTTTCAGACCAGTTCAGTCTAGTTTACAAACCTAAGCAACTTCAAGAGTTGCAATTTTTACATCACAATTCTGACCTCATTTATTTATATAAGAACATCATGTGACATTAAGGCAGCTCTACAGCCCTGTATAACTAAGGAATTAAACAAAGAAAAATAAATGAAAAAGGCGGGAAACTGAGTACAAAGTCGTTTACTGGCCTTGATTTGTGAAAGGCTGAAATTTCAGCCTCACTGAGTGAAGAAACTCGAACCCTGGGTCCAGCTGTCTGCACACTGCTGTTTCAAAGAGTCCAACCATTCTGCTCGCTCATTCGTGCCATCCATCCATACATTTTCTCCAATCTCTCTCATCAAGCCAGGTGATCGATTGAAAGACACACCCAAACAAAAGTTGGCTCTCAGTGTTGACTAGCATACCCAGGTCCTCAGATTTCCCCCAACTATTCCTGAATGTGCAGTTGTAACAAGCTGCCTCCAACAAACAAATCTGTTATTGTGAAGAAGAGCCAAGGCTAATTCCTCCAAAACAAAACACACAGCTCTAAAGGAGTTGCACTTTTGGTGTTGTAGAATATAACCTGAATATGTGTTGGATAATTAATATAGCAAATCAGTACAATGCAATTAAAATAATTTATAGCAGTTGTATTATTAATTACCAATTAATAATACGACCTCAAGAAATATGTATGTAAACATTTTGTAATAAACTTTAATTCTAAAATGTGGTCTAATCTTCATCCAAAGAATAACAACCCAAAATATTTGTACATTTTACATGTACAGGGTTCTGATTTAGCTATTCAATTATTAAAGTATTTTTTTCACAGTCTTTTTGAATTAATAGTATCCTCAGATTACAACGTCATCTTAAAAGTTTGTAAAAGTTTTTTTTATTATTATGCACTCTTGCACTCTATTTTTGTGCAAATATTACCAAAATATCAACATAAACATTATTTATGAATGTACACCATTTAAAAGAAGATCAAAATTAAACAAAGGACACAAAAGTATTACACATTGTGATGTTTTTTTATGAGGAAATTTGTTTTTTAGCCCATATTTATCTACATAACAGCTTCAACTCTGGAATCTCATAAATGGCTTCCGTAACAGTTTTATAGGATTACAGTCAGGACATTGACTTGGCCATTCCAAAAAATCCTCATCCCATCCCATCACACCTCATCCCATTGACTGAAAACAAAACTTCAAACCAACTGCTAGCCCTAGAGGTTTACATACTTTTTCCACTCACAATTATGCTATATTGGATCATTTCCCTTAAATAATAAATGATCTAGTGTAAAGTTTCTCATTGACCTATCTGTTTAACTGGGTTCTCTTTATCTTTTTATGACATCTGTGAAAATCATAATAATGTTTAAGTCATGTGTGTCAACATTTCAAATAATTCAAATCCTTTCAAGCACTACTGTACTGTCAACTTTTTTACAGCTGGGATTAGGTTTTGTTGTTGATTTTTCTCCAGGCTACAGCTGGGCATTTTTGCCAAAACCTTGCAAACCTGCTATGTTTTTGAAGAAAAACTGAATGTTTTTGCAGTACTTTTAGTCGTCCTTTAATTAGTGCCATTATTGTTCAGTGTTTTGGTTATGGTGGACACATGTTCATCTTAAAACATTATGCCTTCATCCTGTTTGTCACACTCCAGTTTTGGTTTTCTATCCTCACAAAGCAATAAGCTGACTCTACCTTCTAAGACATTATTCAGACACAGGCCTAATTGCCAGCACAGAGCATAAATGAACCAACACTGGACAGGGCATTCAAGTCACACACATGCATGCACATACACAAACACATATACACACACACACACACACACACACACACACACACACACACACACACACACACACACACACACACACACA
>JAVSBV010000147.1:4476678-4501195 GCA_033117975.1 Parotocinclus spilosoma | reverse complement strand
AAAAATCCCATAGACAATGAATAGGGCTGTTTTTAAACTGCTGTAGCTCGGTCAATTTTTAAGCTATAAACACGAAACTCGGACCAGTTGGACCCGGCTATGATGTCACCAGCAAAGTTAATTTTCAAAGTGATTGGAAGCTCCGTTCACTTTTTATCACTCTTTAAATAATATCCCCATTCATTTTAAATGGCCCAGCTCTAATGATGTCAAACCTGGGACTCGGACAGGAGCTCGATTAGAATTGACTGGGTCTCGAGCCTACGCCCGACCACAACCTCCCAGGAATCGGACCCGCACCTGCTCAAAGCCCACCGTGCCTCGAACCAAGGCTCGACCAGAATCGGCCGGGTCTCAGACCTGCCCAGGCCAGAACCAACGGCACCAATGCAAGACACATCCGCAGTTCCTCCAGGAGCTGCATTTTCTAGTTGATCAGGTGTTGTTGGTGTGGTGGTGGAATACTTTCAGGCAGTGGCACTAACATGGTGGTGACATGGTACTTAGTGTGAGCTGGTATTATTGCACAAGATGCAACAGAATTTTAAATGCAGCGTATACATTATTTAAAATAATGACAATAATGAAAGACTGTTGGACAACAAAAACAAAGTGTGCATAGAATTACATTACATACAGTTTCCATCATACAAACATCAGAAGTATCAAAAGTGTATTAGCGTCTAGTGACCAGTAAATGTAAAAAAACTTGCACACTACTGTGTCACAACCAGTAACTGCCTCCCTATGAGGTGTACCTAGGGTAGGTGAACCAGATAAAACAGCCAGTGAGTGAAAGCAGGCGTAGTACCATAAGATGTTTATCGGCCACATTGGTACCATGCTTGTATTTTTCCTCTTGCACAGGAGGAACTGGTTTAATTTGTTGCTAGTTCCCTGTGAGACAGATATGTTCAAAGTTCGAAAAGAAATAAAGTTTCGAAAATAAATAAAGAAAAGAACTGGATTTCTGCTAATATTTCATCTTTTATCTTGTTTTAGGGGAATCGTTCTTCTTTAAACAAGGCCCACTGCTGTGACCACTACAGAACTAAACACACATATTCTTCAGTTCCCTTCCCCACCATCAGAGCTATGACAGGCCAAAACCACAGGCATACAGAAGAACCCAATGGTGGAAGTCGAGCTGCTTGCTCTTTCTGGGCTGGAATGCCTTTCTGCAGTGCTGCACTTTTTTCGCTATCAGGGGAACGATTGCAGTTCCCCTCTGGAATGATCAGCTTCCATATTCATTTATGTAACCCACGCTCTCTCTCTCTCGCTCTCTCTCACACACGCACACTTAAGTGAAGTTGCTATCATTGTGGGGACTTTCCTAATCCCAACCTTTACCTCACTAACCTACGGAACTCTTTCAACTCTTCTGTATTTTCAAAATAAAGTTGCAGTTCTGGCAAAAAATTAGTATTTCTTGTTGAGACCAGCAAATGACATAGAAACTTGATCAACACACACACATATCCAGAGCACACAAACACACTCATTTGCACACACCCCAAATTTGACCCACCTCAGCAGATTTAAAGAGACCACACAACTTGCTGAAAATGATGATTTCAAGAAGACTGACTTTCACTTCCCAATTGTAACATTTTCAAGAAAACCGCAAAAATGTTCTCTGCCATGACAAACACGTACAACACACATGGATATACTCTCACATCTGCTTAATGCAATACTGTCTTTAGATGAACACTACAAATTAATAGTTTTAGTAATTCTAGCTCAATTTTGAGCTCCACCAGTCACACTGAAATTTGCAGATATCAACAGAGATTTATTTTAATTGAGATAATTAAAATTGAGATTGAGATAATTAATTCTGACATCTGATTGATGTCACCTAGAACATGAAGTACAGTATTTTTCGGTACAATTCACTTTTGCTAAGATGAAATTGTTTGTAATTGGAACATAATTGGAATTCTGTGACTCTGGGCTGACTGCATTAATGTAATTATTCTTGATCAGGTGGCTGCTTCAAAATGAAAATTTCCTTTCAACTGGCACAGCTGAAAAAAGCCATTCAGCAATGACAATAACAACATCAACAATGACTAATGTGCCAGGAACTACAGTAGTTACGAGGAAGATACAAAGACATTTCAGAGGCTTTAACTATTTTTTGTAGCACCTTGCGTAGTATTCTTGAGAACTGGAAAGTGTCACCACTAACGCCTTAGCTAAACTAGGCCATCCATTCAAACTAGGTAACCAGGCCAAGATGTATTTGAGCAGTCCGATATATCAAATACAAAACACCATCGCTGTATAATACACAATACCTACTGTGAAGCATAGTTGTGGAACATTATGACATGGGGTGTTTCTCTCCAGAGGGAACTGCGCAACTGGTCAGAATTAAAGTTAATATGCTATTAGCTGAAGATGGGTAGGTAGCTCATCTTCCAGCATGACAGAAAATTTTAACATGCCAAAAGAACAACACGTGGCTTAACAAAAGGAATGGCCATGCATAGACAAACCAGTGCTCTGACCTAAATCCGATCTGTTGATTGCCTAAACATCAGCAATACTGCACAAAAAATTGATAAAATATTCCCCAATCTCATTGCGCAAAGCCAACAGAGACACTTATATTAAATTGGTCACTCAATGAAGTTTAAATGAGGGAACTCATCAACTTCTGCAAACCTATTGTTTTCATTTTGATTTGAATATTGTAAGCCAAAATGTGCAAATAAAGCTGGAAAGGGATATATTTAGAAATGGATTTCAAATCAGACTATAAGACAAAAACTGTACATAGACATACTAGGCTTGCTCATTCAAATTAAAGAGTTTTATAGTGAAATCCCATTAAAAATCATGCCATAGAAACAAAACACTAAAAACCGTCTCAAATAATACATAAGTACTTGATCTGAGACTGTTTATTTACTCTACCACTCACATTGCCTTCACATTGTGCTATACTGCCAACATGAATAGGGTCTGTCACATTCATTTTTAAAGACATGCACAACCAATGTACAAAACAAATGCAGGATTTATGCAGCAGTCATCTGGCAAGCACATACACAGACTTACAAGAAAATATATCCAAGTCCTTAACATTAAAGGGGGAAAAGCTGTGTGACAGAATTCCATTTCTTCCGAAAATTAGCTTAGTACAAAAAAAAAATATACTTCATTTCACCAGTCAAGTCACTGACCACCTTTGGCCAAATCGTGAGAGGAAAAAATTATATTTATTTTATAATATACAGTAACCTACATTTAAACTCTCCTTTATATCCCTGTTCTCAGTGGTCCTATAGCAATAAATCATGGCCCATTACAAAACAATCCAACCTGTAGAGTCATACACAATAGAGTCAATGAACAAAAAAAAACATTTTTTTATTTGGAGGACACTGCAGTCAGCTGTAAAGACTGAACTATTAGGTAATTGACATTAATAATTTATATATTTTACAAACTTTTATGAAATTATCCACAGCTTGCCGTTTGGTCCAGATTCTTACAGATATTATGTTTGAGAAAACTACACTTTGTGAGGAGACATGAAACATAATGGTACATGTAAAGTGGTGAAACAAGTTGCAGGCCCACTAAACATCTAACCTGTGTGTGAGGAATAAGTCGCGTTAATGCTTATATGCTACAACTGCAGCACCAAGTGCAGTATTCTGGTGTACAGCATTAAGTAATGTTTATACCAGGGGCATTCTGATTTATATGAACTACCTGAGCCAGATTCTGCAGGGATTAATAATTTGATTTAAAGTAGCTGAATGGGGAAATATGGGATGCATAGCACTGACCTATGGATAGCGTCTTCTAACCCGTTTAGAGGGTTTAGGTAGGAACTAACATACTGCCCTCTGCTGGAATATTGCTATTTACCTATTCCTTTCTCATTCTTTCCCTGCAATGTAAACGAGGGTCATTTGCTGAATATAGTGGCTAGAGTTTTCGAGCTTGGATAATAGTAATACTAATAATAATAATAATAATAATAATAATAATAATAATTGCCCTTTGTTAGTTTAAGATTAGGTGAAACTTATGGTGCTATGAAACAGTACAGCAAAAAGACTGGCTGTCCTTTCTGATTTAGCAGATTGGTGTCACAACCGATTATGAGACGGTCCCATTATCACACAAGTCAAGTTACAAGTCATGTCTTGTGTTTCTAAGTCTGCTCTAACATAAAGAATAAGACTGAGCTTCCTTACACCTCCACATACATAGTTGACTCTTGTCTGGATATTATCCAGATTACAAAAGAACTGGAAATGCTAGACTATGTATGCTATGTACTATGCATGCTAGACTGATTAGGTTTACCTTAGTTGTGTTTAAGAATTGCCAAGGCAATTACAATAAAAAAAAACAAGAGTACACCACACCTTGAAAGCACTGAAAACCCTTCATTAATTTCTAATTACATCAATTATCCTAAACAATCAGGGTAGGTACCCATCATCATAAATAACCTTATTAACCTAATTACCTGTCTTGTCAAATTTCTACTTAAATGTGAAATAATGCAATGCACAATTTTTTATAGCGATTACCCTAGCTGTCATTTCCATTAGCTGTGCTAATCATATTTGCTACTGTACTGCTAAGCTCAATTTTAAATATCTCCATGTAAGTAAGACACTTTGCATGCTTAAAGTGTCAGATTCTGATAAGGTAGATTAATCATCGTAGTGCAAATGTTACATTTTTGACATCACCATAAAAAAACATGGGTAGTCTCAGATGTTTTAGCTTAAGTGTGAGCTTTTTTTCATGAAGCTCCACAGACATATTCAATGATAATGAGAGTTTTTGTATTATTAGCAGTTGGACCAAAGTCCTTCTAGCTGCCACTGTGTTAGCTTTGCACTAACATTTGTTAATTATCTGTTTATCCTAGTCAGGGTCACGGGAGAGTCGGTGCCTTGCCGGCAGGAACAACCCTAGACATGGTGCCAATCCATTGCAGGTACACACACATTCACACATAAAGGCACTTTGGAAAGACCAATTAACCAACCAAGTGTGTCTTTAGAATGTGGAAGGAAACTGGAGTACCTGGAGAACACCTACACAAACACTGGGAGAACGTACAACCTCCACACAGGCAGAGCCCAGGGTGGGGATTGAACTGGGTATCACCAGGGTACACCATGCCATCTGTACTAAAAGTCACTGAAAGTATAGCATGATATTCACTATCTAAAACACTTTTTAGAATCACATAGATTGAAATACAGGCGTTTGACTGAATTATGAAATGTCATATTTTGATGCTTGTCTGCTGTTACATGAAAAACTGTAAATAATATAAAGGTGTGAACGGAGGTCCTTATAATGAAAACCCACTTACAGTGAGCCACTCTGCTACGCGGCAGGCATGTTACCAGTTTCCTAATATTGCCTACATAAAAATGACAAAGGCATTTGGGTACAATCATTGTACAGCCAAACTCAGATGATGTGTAATATATTATCTTTTGACAGGTAACAGAACTTTGCATTAACTTAGTGAAGATAAAAGTACTTTTATTAATTTGCTCACCTTCAATCTTTTATTTGCTTTCGGCTTTGTCTAGTTCTCTAGTTCTACTATGACTTCAGTACAAAAGAGCTCACATTTCCACAAGTGAGCCAACCAGCACCAGTGTACAATCAAGCTTGTTGTAAAACATTTACTAGTCCAATTAAAACCCATTAGTTGGTAGTAAGTGCTATATATAGAATAAGGGTCATTATTATCATCAGGAAATGGGGGAAAATTAGTTTAAGGGTATGTTGGATTTTTTCACAATAATATTACAATCAGACAGAGATGTTATTTTTGGCAAGTCCGGTGGAAAAGGCCATAATGAAGCATGTTAACAAGCGAACATTTTCCATCATTTAACCTACTTGTTTCTGCTTAGTAACATTCTCAGACAAAACAAATGACAGAACCATGGCATTAATGTTGTTTCTGTATGATGTCTGTGGACCTGCTTATCAAAAATGCCCTGACAACTTAATTCATGGTTACAGCAGAGGACAAAGGTCAGCAAATCTTATATACTGCATACTTTTACTATACTACGGTAATTTGGATATGGGCAAACAAACCACTGCATGGACACCCATAAATGTGACCAGGCTATCATTTCATTGTCATTGTACAGCAAAGATTCAGTAGGTAGTGATCAATAAAATGTTTCATATGTTTTTCTATCATTTTATTTGATGTGCATTTAGTTATGTAATGGGCTAGCTACTGATTATTTATGTGTGTCTATCATACACAGGGTAGTACAGATTAGATATGAATATGTATGTATGTCTTTGTGTTCATATGCTGGCATTGTTCTGTATAAAGTTGTCTGTTCACAGGAACTGTTGTAAGACCCCAAGTACAGGCAGGTTACACATTTACCATGTTAACCTGGCACTCCAATTAAACCAGACGACTCAGTGTCTTATCTAACAGAATACACCCTGCATTACAGCCACTTACATCTGACACCTGCTCCAGACGTCCATAAAGTCTTCCATAAAAACTTGGTTATCCCAGCCATCAAAAAACAGTGGCAGCCACAGGATATGACCTGGAAGGGTGCTTGTCTTTGCAAGAAGATACAGTAATTTTGTTTGACTTTCACATACTTAAAAGTATACAAAAAGTATACGTTTGTGTTTATCCTGAGACACAGTCGCACACATAAGTGGTTAACATTTCAGCGTTTGGACAGTCACTCATTCATTTTCTCCTATTCATTTCCAAAACTGTAATCTGTGCTTGCTATCATAACAGACCCTTTCTGCAGCCAGATTTACAAAGGAACAGTAAAACCCTCATGTTTGAAATCATAAACAGGATGAAAGGAAGGTCTTGATCCTTTTTAATGAGGAGCAAGGGAATATTGTATATCTAGCATGCAGACAGAAGATACTAGATAGCACAGATACAGTGTCTGGTGTGTAACAGGCATCTGGTCATACATTCACACACAGACTCTTACTATTACCATTACTGGTTGTGGAATGCAGCAGGTTAACGGGAGTCCAGATGGGCCTAAGAGCAGAGGGTGAGAAGTAGAGGGTCAAACATGTTCTTCAGACAGAGAGAGGGAGACCAGGACGAGTGTCACATGAGAGCTGGGTGGTCTGATACGCGACTAAGGAATGTGTGGATCGTGGAGGGAACAGATGGACCAAATATCAAGAAAACTGAGGAGCAACTTCAAACAGGCTGACCAGGCTGGCCCGTTGTATTGCCAATACTTGATATAGTATAAGATTGTGTGTGTGTGTGTGTGTGTGTGTGAGAGAGAGAGAGAGAGAGAGAGAGAGAGAGAGAGAGGAGAATGTACTACACATTGCTCAAGCTGCCCCTGCCCGGCTGGATCACAGTGGCTGTGCCTCAGATCTGTTACAGACTCTCAAGGGAGTGCACAGGACACACATACAGTGCAGCAGTCAAGGGAAATGCTAACTTGTTTCTGATCTGACTGGAACACGGCCCATTGACACCATGAACTCTAACCCACAAACCTACATGAGCATTAAGAACGCACTGTAAAATCATAAACAAGCTCTGAGCATTTACAAACAAGAAACAAACAGGCTATGGACAATTGCTGACAATCTTACCTACTTATTTAGAAGGAAAAAATTTTTTTCCAAGCTAATCCCTCCATGCTGTGCATGCCACCTGCATGTAGTACAGCATTGTATTTCAATATACCCATTAAGCAACACTGATTATACTATTATGTAATATTATAATACAATATATGAACTTCTGTTTGTATTAATGCATGGTTTGACACAAGCAAAAAATACAGTGGGTACAGAAAGTAACAAAGCCACTCATTGGTCAATGGTCATTGTCTTGTTGGGCGGTGAACCTTTGGCCCAGTCTCAGGTCCTGAGCACTCTGGAAGAGATTTTCATCCAGGATATGTCTGTACTCGGCCACATCCATCTTTCCTTCAGTTGCAACCAGTGGTCCTGTTCCTGCAGCTAAAAAACACCCCCATAGCATTATGCTGCCACCACCATGTTTCACTGTTGGGATTGTATATGGCAGGTGATAAGCAGTGCCTGGTTTTCTCCACACATACCACTTAGAATTAATTAAAAGTTAAATCTTCATCTAATCAGACCAGAGAATATTATTTCTCATAGTCTTTCATGTGTTTTTGGGCAAACTCCATGTGTTTTTTCATATGTCTTGCACTTAGGAAAGGCTTCATCTGGCCACTCTGCCATAAAGCCCCAGACTGGTGGAGGTCTGCAGTGATAGTTGACTTTGTGGAACTTTCTCCCATCTCCCTACTGCAACTCTAGAGCTCAGCCACAGTGATCTTTGGGTTCTTCTTTACCTCTCTCACCAAGGCTCTTTTCCTAGGATTGTTCAGTTTCAACTTTCCAATTAACGATTATGGAGGCCACTGTGCTCTTAGGAACCTTGAGTGCTGCAGAATATTTTTTTGAAACCTTGGCTCGATCTGTGCCTTGCCACAATTCTGTCTCTGAGCTACTTGAGCAGTTCCTTTAACTTCATAATTCTCATTTGCATTGGCATGCACTGTGAGCTGTGAGATCTTATATAGACAGGTGTGTGCTTTTTCTAATCAAGTCCAATCAGTTCAATTAAACACAGCTGGATGATAAATGAAGGAGCAGAACCATCTCAAGAAGGATAAGAAGAAATGGACAGCTTGTGGGTTAAATATGAGTGTCACAGCAAAGGGTCTGAATACTTATGACCATGTGATATTTCAGTTTTTCTTTTTTAATACATTTACAAAAACTTCTACATGTCTGTTTTTTCTGTTAATATGGGATGGTGAGTGTTCATTAATGAGAAATAAAATTAACTTTTTCGATTTTAGAAAATGGCTGCAATGAAACAAAGAGTGATAAATTTAAAGGGGTCTGAATACTTTCCATACCCAATGTATGTGGTGATGATGATGATGATCAGAAGTTTTTTATTTTTCTAGTACATGAATTGTTTGTACTCACAGGTGTTTGATTTACGCTTACAATAAAACCACTTGAGGAGTGAGAAGTGGATTTTAGTGTAAAGTGGATTTACAAACGTCGAACCACACAGCTACAAAAAAAATCTTTATCCAAATTTAAATATTAATTCATTAAGATTTTAAACAGCCCTGTCCTAAAGTGTGATTTGCAGTAATTTTCTGTCATAAATACATTTAGACTGCAACTCAGATGCAAAAATATCAATCTAGGTGAAATAACGACTACAAAGACTACATTATTGGGCTTGTACTGTGGTTTTGTTTATGACTGCTCTGTTTTATGAGGGGAATTTGCAGCATTCTGCTACTTTCATTGGGTGGATTCCCCTATTAAATTCAAACAGGCTACACACTGTATATTATGGTAATGAAAATGTAAATATGAATACATAAGGACCACTTTTTTAAGATTCAATCAATTTCAAGGCAGTGCACTGTCCTGGACTTTGATGTGTGGAAATGCACAGTAAAATTATGACTCAGTTTATCTTTAAGTAGGTAACTCAAATGTTTCAACAGCAGAAAGAATATATAGATCATTTATGTTGTCAGATTTTAACTAGCACCGTGTCCTTGCTTTAATGTTCTGTATTATAGTGGTGAACGCTTAAGGATGTAATAGATGCATTCCGAATTTGATATTTGAGGTATATTTAAGGTGTGTTATATTAATGGAAGCTTCTGGAAGCAAAAGCACATACAGTGGTGTTTGGGGGGTTGTGAAAACTTTAGATTTTTCTATATTTTTGCATAAGTATGACCTAAAGCATTATCAGATTTTTACAATTCTCAGAGAACCCAAGTGAATTATTGAGACAACAATATTATACTTTGTCATGTATTAATTAAGAAAATAGTCAAGTATTACATATCAGCGTGACCACATGTGAGCTACAACTGAAATTAAATGTTTCTGTAACTGTTGTTCCACCCTGAATATCAGTTTCGAGGAATTTTAACCTGTTTCTAGATAAAGCTTTAACCCTGGGATGCTGATGGGTGTCTTCAAATCAACTTCTTTCACAACATTTTTATTGAATTAAGGTCATTGTAACACAATTACCATGGTTTCTTTGTCTACATTTTTACTTTTAAACTTTAAGACTTTATACATCATTTTCATCTATAGGTTTTCTCCAAACGCCATCTCGGTATACTTGTACAATGACAATAAAGATATCTTATATTACCTTATCTAATATTATCTTATCTCTCTTTAACCACTTTTTGGTAGAACGACTTGTGTACTTACTGTTGTGGTCTCATGGTCTTGTCAGTTAACTGACAGATGCCCTTTTTACATTTTTCTTTAACATTTGTTTTTATAAATCTGAATTCATTGTTCCATCAATTATGCCAATCAATTATGACAGTTAAGTTCTGTCCCAGAGGCACGGAAAAAGGAGGAACCATGATGCTACGACCAACGTGATTCCCAAATTAGATTAACAAATATGTGTTTCTTTATATCCAGACATAAAGCTTTTCAAGTTCTGTAATCAATGTACATTTACTATAGCCTTCTGGGTTGATTATGTACCATGTCCTGGGCAGCAATTTTGTTTTTGGAGAGCTTTGTTTTTGGCTTTCCCTTTGCAAACATGCTATTGCTATTCATGGGGGACTCATGAACACTAACATTAGATATTGTGAAAGAGGCCTTTAGCTGTTGTTCAAATGGGTTCAAAAACCGGAGTCACGACATTACAATGCCTTCAACATACTTAACACTGGCAAGAGGAGTTTTTCTGTACAGCCCACCTTAAGTGTATGTTGGCAAATAACTCTATTTTATTGTTCTAGTCAAAGTAGCATCTCGCAAACTCCAGGTGTTTGGGTTTCTAATGTAGATGATTATTATTTTATCACTGGATATGAACATTTTTAAATGCATAGCTCTTAATTTTCTGGATTATGACGATAATCTCTTTTCAGATATTTTCTATGCTTATTCATGTCTACAGTGAAAAGGTGTATACAAATTCTAGATATATAAATGGAAATGACAGCCTGTTTCATCTTGCCCATATGATTTTTATGATTGCTTGTTTGTTTCGTAGAAGAGATTTCAGTTTATCTAACTGGTATTCAGGCTAATTAACCACATAATTAATTCATAAACGTTTTTATTCTATTTTAACCCAAGTTAGTCTGTATTTCTAGAGCTGACTGTTTGTAGCAGTACATCAGGTTCAGCAATTCTCATTATCCTGCTTCTTCATGAGATAGCAAAAACGTCTTTGTTCATGTAATGATCAATGGAAGAGAGAAGGATTAAGACATTTCAGGATGGAGTGACAGGTATGTGTTGATGACTCTGGCTTCACGCAGTGTTGGCTAAAGCTCAATAACCTGCCTGTCAGCCCAGCCTGGTTTTCATTCATTGCTACTGGGCGTAACAAAAGTTGACTGCAATGTCATAGGTTTCAGCACAAAGAATAATGAAGGCAATGACAGGCTGTGTTAAATTTCAGTTAGTGTTGTGTGTCATGCTATATTACATTATTTAGAAATCATGTAATATAAGTTATATAGCGTAAATTATAGAAATATCTGGCTTTTTTTTACTTGTGGGGACAATTTGCTGGTCCCCTAAAAAAAATGTGTCAGTTCATAATTTTTCTTTATCGTTTTTTTGTTTGCTTTTACAGAAACTGCAACTTTTATTTGAAAAAACAAAAGACTCAAAAGATATCAATTAGGGCACTGTAATTAAGGTTGGAGTTAGGTGTGGGTGTTAGTGTATCACTAATTAGCTACAGTAATCATGATGTCACTGGAAACTCCCTATCAAAATAGTGAAAAATACAGTGATTCCCTGACAACCAACAGCGAGCTGGAATTACAGAACGTGACTAGGCCCTGGGGTAGTCCTCTGAAAGCATGTTCCAATCTTACAATGCTTTTAAACCCCACCCAATGTCTGGTGGTTGATTTTCAACCAATCAGAATGAAATGAGATGAAGCCTGTGAGGCATGACAGGTAGATTAGTTCATCTAGGAGTGGAAGTCTGATTGTACAGACAGAGCCTGTCTTCTAAATGCATGGCAGGCTGTCTAAAAGATTAGTAAGTACAAAAAGATATTTGATCATGTCATTGTTTATATAGTGCATTATACTGAAAATTCCCTGAAGTTTTAAAAACTGTGACCTGTAAAAACTGTGTCATGAGTGACCTTTAAAAAAGTGACCTGTAAAAACTGTGTCATGAGTCAGCCAGAGAGGTTATTTTAAACTGAAAAGGAAGTTATAGGAAAATTACTATTCTTCTTTTGTAAAAATATATTTACCACAGAGAGACAACATCCTAATGTATGAGGTTCATGTCTAGTGGAATTTACTACCTCAATCAAAATTGCAGCTAGCAAAAAGCCATCAGTTTGTGCCATCATTTATCATTTTAATTGTAATACATGGACTACAGTGGAAATAATAAAGAGCAAAATCTTGAGAAAACCCCATTACACTGAAGGTCCACCTACATATCAGTCACTGAGAGACGTACCAGCCAAAAAAGGATTAGCACTAGCAGCAAGGCCTTCTAGTATAATCTAGGCCTGCTAGATTATATAAAGTTTCAACTTTTAAAACCTTTAAAATGGGTTAACCAGTGGTAAGTCTTAAAGCAATACCTTGTGTTATGTTTAATACAATTAAACTACACAATAACAAAAACAATCATATTATAAATCTATACAACATATCAAATAATTTTAAACAAACTATTTTTGACCTGATATGATTTTGTTGTTTGTTGTAGAATCTACAAATCTTTTGGATATTATACATAAATGATAATCCCACTATATATAATTAGTTTCAATATCAGTCATACTGACATAGAATCAGTATTTTCTTACCATTGCATTTTGGAGTGTAACTCTGATACTGTTTTCGAAACATGGCCAGACGTTCCAGTTAGCGTGGTCTCTGCTGCATCTTTGCTCTTCTGCATGACTCATATTATATTGTCTAGAGTTCCATTGCCTACACTTTGTCAAACAGAGATTAATAACACTTGCAGATAATGTGCAATAAATGGTGTTTTATAACCTAGTCTAGTAAGAAAAGCTACTGTTTATCTGGTGTTTCAAAAGTTTTTATTACACGCACCTGCTACGTGTTCATATCTACTGCAGAACTGATCAGTTATCTACTTAACATGTCACATCAGTATATCGTAGTTTATATTATTATCACAACTCAAATTTGATTACCCTGAATGGCCAGTGAAATAAACATAAAACATTAAAAAGAGCAAGGGCAACCTCAGGGTTCCTCGTTTGATTCCTATAAGCTGGGAAATTGCATATGGTTCCTGAACTTCTGCATGTTTTTTTTATTTAACTAATCTGTTAATTTGTTAACATGCTGAAGAGAGTAGAAAGAGAGCAGAAAGGAGTACCAGGTACCAGGTTCAGTGTGTTCAGTGGGAAACTAAAATAAACCCACTGATTGAGAAGCATTTAATATGTCAGAAGCAGCTGAGACTTCCACTAATTCATCATATTTCGTATTGATATTTTGCATTTAAATATGAGTCCTTACAGATAAACAGTGGAATCGGTGGTCTCCTATAGAATAATTTTATAATCTTGGCACAAGGCTGAAACAATTCATATTTCCTAACATCCATAAAAGTAAGGAACCGAAATGTTTTAGTTGCAGATGTGATGGACAAAGACTTGTTCATGAAAAGCATAGTTGGTACACTGATCAAAACCTCCCCTGAGTAAAATAAGCCAACCAGGACCCACTGCTCAACTTAAAAACTTGAACCTAACTCAAATCCTAAAACAACATGCCAAACTTTCCCACTAAAATGTGTTTTTTACTGCTTTTTTTATAGGAGTGCAAATGGGCCTCTTGTTTAGCCTCATGTGGCTCCACTAGCATTTAAAAATCCATAGAGAACACTGTAAGATCTCCCCTGGACTTTTGGACACTTGGGGATAAAATGGGGCTACACAGATGGTAAATGTACAACAGGTCTCCTGCCAAAATTCACCAATTTCAGCCTGAAATCTGTCACGCATTGAGGAATACTAACGTTTCAAACATATGGGCTGAGTCAAAAGACATCATGCTTGTTTCACTGTGACACTGTGTTAAAACAGCTAATAAGAGCTTCATTAAAAACTCTTGTGGCTTTATGAACCACATTCATCACATGAGATATTGCTTACTGTCAGTTTTTTAATACAAGACCCTACATCAATTGCTTCTCGTTTTCTCTCCCTCCAGGAAATCAAGTGTTTTTGTAAAACCTCAAAAGACCCCCCTAACACTATCCAAGTGTTTAAAAAATAAAAGTGCTAAATGTCTCACATTTTAAAAACCAGACGTAATACGTACGCACACCTGCAATAACACAGGTCACACTGTACTGTACACCCAACTGAGTTCTATTTCACCCAACATCACGGCCAGCAATGACACACAGACACACACTCCTCAACCCCCAGCAACTCTCAGCACCTAATCATAGCAGTTTAAATCTGGATTCGATCAGGCACAAGACAGCACGTCTGATGAAATAATTTAGAGATCGTGCTGCAACATAACACTGATGGACTAATATACAGTAACACATTGTCTATCAAACAATAGACAACAGAACTAATAACTTTAAAGCTTACAGGACTACAGGGCATGGTATTATATTTTTATATTATATTATGTTGTTATAAAAAGATATTCCGACATTATTTTCAGACAAATTATCTTTTCATATCAAAATATTTTTTTCACACTAGGCACTTTACTTTTATGACATGTCTCAATAGCAATGACACCGTCAAACAAGAACAAAAGGATAATATGTTGGCACAGTATTTCCATACTATTGTCTGCTTTGGGACATAGCAAGACATTTGTACTAAAAACATGGCATAACGGAGCTATAAAGTAGTCAAATCATTCAGAAAATTTTAAAAGGCTGCAAAAGCAGTGCATTTAAATAGTCAAACTATTACACAACCAGATGCATTTCCACTATTTTACATACTATTTAGTTCAGTATGTGTTTTGGAATGCAGGCTCTCACTTAGGACTACTTAACATTCTTTGCTGGCATGCCACAAATCAAACCCCTTGATATAATAAACTGCTCACAAAACTAAGGGGATATTTCAAAATGAATATGAAGAGGATCCCATAATAACTGCTGTACAGTCGGATCATGTCCATGTTCCATCACTGTAAGTGTGTTTTGGGTGATCATACACTCTACTGACCAGTCAAGGTGTGGTACTCACGTCCAGTTTAACATGCTTTTATTCATCCCCATGAATATATCACTTGCTGTTTAATCTCATTTGCATAATCAAACAACTTTATTTGACTTTTCATTTGCTTTTTGGTGATCTTGTTTAAGGAAATAAAATCATAGGCTTCTTTTTTAATCGCTTCATATTCATCAACCCCTAACTTTTGTGAGCAGTGTATAACCGTCCTGGATTAAGCCCTAAGTGCATGCTAGAAATAAGCAAAAGCACACTAGTGTGGGCTAAAAAACTTTGGTGTGAAAACAGCATATTCAAATCCAACCATAGTTGCGTGGAATGACTACGCATGACTATGCATGAATTCCTAAGCTTAACCACAGTAAGTACAATTCCACTTTAATTCTTCAAAATTTTATGAGAAAAGCTGTGTAAAAACAAATGATGCATTGCTAACATGATTAGACAGCTCACAACAACGTTTTCTTGCTGAGTACAAGATACCACTGTGATATATGTTTTACTGGACTAAATAAATATAATTAATACCATTTCCAAATTAAATATTCATGTTACACATATTCTTTACATTATTTTATTTAGTACTTTATTTATATATGTACTACTGTCTCATATGCTATAGCGTTATATTCTTCTTGACATAAAGAATTAGAAATGGTCACATTTACAGTCTAAAATGTCTGGATTTGCTGTAAGATATTATATGATGTTAAATGGTACATTTATAACTTAATGCGTACATATTTTCTATAATGTTCTTTATTTAAAAAAATAAATAATATAATTTACTAAAGGACTATAGATGTGCCCAGGACAAGTAAAAGTGTATTCTGGAAGGAACATCATTACATTTGCTTTATGAAGTGCCAGGTGCAAAAAGAATAGCCAAGTTTATACCACATGCTTAATTCCCCAGTTGCAATAAATGAAGGACCAACAGTAGACTAGCCTTAAAGCTTAAATAGACCATTAATGTGAAAGAACTCAAGTGTGACAGGAGCTAGAAACAGAAGGAAAAAGAAGCATTTGTATAAATCCAGTAAACATGCCAATGGATTCTTACAAGTCCAGTAAGTCAGGCCTGCAGAGCAGATTTGGGCATTGGGTCCTCTCAGAACCCATTATTACATCAGGCTAGGTTGAGTGCCATTATTCGGACTTTAAAGTGTGGAGTATGAGTGGAACTCAGCACTGAGACAGGTCTGTGGGCAGACCTGTGGACCTTGTTAAAGTCCTAAAAAGGGCCAGAGACCTCAGTGGCTGTCAAGTGCCTGGCACCTTGCCTTACCGTGCCAACGGTCGCTGAATCATCCAAGTGAGGGTTGTGAAATGTAACTGTAGGACAGGCACACATACAGACATATGCTCACATTTAAAGAGGTAGTAGTGAAGGAGCAGGGGAATATGAGAGCTCTGGCTTCCCACCCTCTCGCTTCCCTCCCCTGACTGGGGTCTGGACCGCAGGATGAGCAGCGCCCATTAATTTTAATAACTGCAGTTATTTTCGCCCCTGCCAGGAGCCATTACCATAATTCACGCTTTGCACAGTACCTGGCTATGGATAGCTTTAAAACCCTGGATCTGCTTCTGAGAGTTAGAATGAGTGGGAGAAACCGAGGGAGAGGGGGAGAGAGATCACTACCAGAGAGCTCTACCTGAATTTTGAAGTCGGTGATTGCATTAGAACAGTTACTTGTTTGAAATAGGCCTCAAACATATCACCCACACAGTTTCCATGAAGTGCAGGACTTTGAACATAATCTCTCAAGATAATATGTAAAGCCACACTCCCCCAGTCACAGCTATCCCAGATAATACTTGGTTCCCATTCCTGCATGTACAAATCCCTTTTCCTCATCCTTGCGCTGTCTCTTTTACTCACTCTCTCTAACACACACAGACGTACAAACACACACAGACAGACTCTCACAATGTGGTATGCTACTTACATATCTTAAAGAATAATTTTAAAGTTGAAGGTGAAGTTAACCTGGTCCTGACATGTAATGTTTCATCATGAGGGTGAAATTATGTATTTGGTAATCATTGATGAGTAATGCTCAGCATTTCTAAACCGTTTTTAAAAGGCCAGCCAGACATTGCTTGCATTACGTAATTATCCTTGCACTGTGGAGAAAAGCACACCAGTCAACAAAACCAACCAACCAAGACATGGCCATCACATTGAACTACCACTACACCACAGACCATACTTACATGTCACTAACTACAAGAGGTTTGCATTTGGTCTTATCGTCATACACCATGGAACTTACCTGAAAACTCTAACATCATTTAACTCTAAACAGCAGAAAAAAGCCACTGCTCTTTTTTACCCCCAGATGACTTTATAGCCTGGTGCTTAAATGTCTCTGTAAAAATGCAAAGCAGTGTGGGAAACCTCCACAGCTCGTTTGGCCAAGAGATAAGCCACAGCTGTTTACATAACGGCAACATGCTAAAAAGGGTTAAACTGCCATAACCTACATACAAACAAAAGCTTCCCCTGGTTGGTCTTTGTTTTGGCTTTTAATATAAAATTGTTAAGGAAATGTGTTGCCATTGTATGATGATGGTGGGTGGGTAAAAGCACCAGGGGAAATACCAGGTAGGTTAGAGCAGAAAACAGACAAAGGCAAAAAACAATTTCATCAAGAAATTTTCTTGTTTACACTTTTTTTTACATGACTCACACTTCAGATGACTCACATGTCAATTTTATGGAAATTTTACAAGGACTGAACTCACTATAAAAATGAGTCTGTGTCTAGTGTGGATATTCTAAAATACAGATGAAAATTGAGATTCCATGATTTACAGATAGGGTTCTGCGTAAAAGAAAAAACATTTTGATGACTTAGTAGTTACCACTGCTCTCTTTTGCCTATTCTTTTGTACTGTTTTCTTTGTGTCTATTTAAAGGCCTTGACCCTTGAGGCATTTACTTTGGCCATTTGGAAACATCCCTCAATAGCAGCATGACGCCATCCATTACGTTGCTGACAACATGACAGTCCTGACAGGTTGTTAGGTCTCCATACCCACTTCAGCCAGAACCCACAGTAAGTTCCCTATGACCCTGTTCTCTTCATTCATCATGTTCAAGGATCTTGAGCAGGACTTCTAACTGCACCTCACAGATGCTATATTACACTCAAACTACCATAGGACTCCTGTAACACCACAGTGTTACCAGAGCACCTGTATCTGTATCCATAAATTATCTTAAATGTATAACTTTTCAAAATATTTTCTATTATAATTATGCATTTTTATTCTATTTTATTTGTTTGACCTCTTCTGTTTTAATTGTCTATCGTTGTTTTGCTGTCCATCGGGTACTCTGCTGCTCTAACACCATCATTCCTCTGTTAGTGATAAGACACTTCTTTCTTCAAAATACAAATTAAACCTAGATTAACAGTTTAGTTAGCCACCTGTATCTGAGAATGTGGTTCTAAATGTAGTATATAATCAACTACAAATCAGCTTTGCCTTTTTGGGGTGAAGATAAAATGTGTTGATGTTGTAGCCCAGAAGCCATAATCTGTGGTGCTTGCTATATAAATTCCTTAAACTTTAGAACTCAAAAACACTTTCTGTATAATTTTGTGACAATGCTACAAATGTTACAAAATATTAAAGCAAAAAAAATGTAATCCAAAAAGACACCACTTAGCACACAGATCGAATAGCAAAGAGCGTTAAATATGTTGTTACAACAGCATTGCAATGGGCATGTGGGTATTAGAACTGGACTTTGGAGCAGCAGAAATTCAGATGAGTCCTATTTTCTTTTCCATCAGGTAGACAGTTGGATACATTTGCACTGTTTACGAAGGAAGTGATGCAACCAGGATACATAGAGGGAAGAAGGTGAGCTAGTGGAGTATGGTACTTTGGGTACGTTTCTGCCTGAAAGCCTGGGTCACCCTGGGAGTATTCATGTGAACATTAATTTGACACATAACACCTGTTAGAGACCAGTTGCTTTTAATGTTTTTGTACAGCTGTTTAATATTAAGTAAATTGTGCATGAACAGCCATACAGTAATCTTTTTATCTCTCTCCCTCACCCCCACACAAACACACATAATTTGTAACATCTTGAAATTAGAAATTAAGAAATTAATTTATTATCATACGGCCAACCAATTAAATACATTGACTATACTTTAAAGAAATTGGACAATGCATACAAAAAATATAATAGATTTAGTAGGTTTTAATTCCCTGACAGACAAACAAACATGTTTACTACTCTACTCTTTGTGATAGCATACCAAAAGTGTTGCTTATTTACACATGCTAGTACTGATGCACTTGAAGCCAGATGACAAATACAAATTGATTAACAGATAATTAAAAATCTGATCAAACAAGCTGTTATTAAAATGGTGAAGTCAAAACATAAACATGAAATTCTCAGTGATGTGTTGAACGTTATGGTGATGTCTGTATCAGTAATTGCAGTTGAGATGACTTTAACATTACAAAAAATTACAAAATGTATTTTTAAATATATATATAAAAAACATTAATTCTAACGATAAAGGAATGTTCTAAATCATAAAATATAACGATACGAGAGTGATGTATGGCGTGTTAAGTAAAGAGAACGTTCCATTACTTCAGCGTGTTGCTTAAAAACACTACAATAGCGTATTTACTCAGAAGCTAAATACTCACCAAAAATGAGAAGTAAGACTAGAGCATCGCCCACCTGAGTCGCTACTTGCCGACATGACAAGTTTTTGTCTGCGGTGTTGTGTTCGCTGTTTGTGAAAGTTTCATTATAGACTGAAAACATTCAAGCCCTACGATGCCACCCAAACGTTCTGCAAGTTCTACGGCTAAAATAATCTATAAATACTTAAATAAATAGAGCGTCCCTACTTCACGGATTTTCGTGGTCCTGAAACGTAACCACTGCGATAAAAGAGGGAACACTGTGGTTCACTATACAGCTGGGTCAATGCTGAGCTATGCTGTGCCAAAACTCACTTTTGAAAACAGCTCATCTGTGGATGAAACTGCTTGTAGGTTTTACATCTGCATTCAAGACATACAGCTTTTGCTCTGAAGACCATATCAAATGGATTATACACGGAAGTCAAAGAATCACTTGTACAGTGTGAGGGCTAAAATTGCCGGAGCTCAAGCCACTTAAGGCCTATCTGAGCGCATGCCTAGTCAATAAAGTCACAAGTTACTACAGTATGGCAAGCTTAAATACTGGTTCTTGAGTAAGGCTATATAATTACATGCAACTCTGAATAAATACTTTTGCTAAACATTGTAAATAAATAATTGTGTGGGTGTAATTGCACAGAACCCTCATAAAAGTTACCAGAATTAAATTGGACTTTATTTTTCCAGTGTCGGAAAGTTTGATAATACAACACGGCATTAAACAACAGTGTGTAAGTTTTAGTACTGCCACTGAGTGCTTTTTGAGTATATTGCGAGCAAAAAGCCAAAAAGCAAACAAGTATGACATAGTTTCTATTTTAGGTTCTCCACACTGCTCAAGCAGTTTGGTCAGATATTTGCTATTAAATGTACCAGGAAACATTAACATTTGTTCCAAAAAACATTCTGTGACAGTTTCCAGGCCTTAGTAAATCTCTGAGTCATGTTGTATCAACAATTTTCATGAGCTAAATAATTATTTGGTTTAAGCAGCGTAAGCCTTGGAGAATGTGTAAGGTCTGGAAAATTGGCTTTTCTAATATGGTATCACATTTCACACTTTACTTTGTGTTGTCAAATGTGGTCAAATATGTGGGCATCTATGCTCAGTCGGATTTGAATGCATCTGTTGTTTAAGGCTCACCTGGCTTGCCTGTGAATCAGCCACACTCTACATCTGCACCTGTAATGCTTGTACTGATGAAATGCAAAGGGTGTTGTTTTAGGTCCAAGTTTTAATTTAAAAAGTATAGTTAATGTATATTCAGGGCGAGTTAAAAGCCACAAGGCATGTCACATGCTGCTTCTCGGACTTTTCGCAAAGGCTGCCAAAGCCATTGTTGAGGTTTGTTCATCAGTAGCGGTCTTCAGTAGACCACTACGTGGCTTGTGGCCCAATTTGGATACAACAGTTCTGTTTGACATTGGTGTTTTTTTCTGGATGTCTGTTGTTAAGGTCTGTGGCTATGATACGACAGCTGTGTTCCCATCAGAATCAGAATCATCTGTTTGTCTATGTACTTTGTAGTCACCTTTACTCTGTTCTCTAATGAGGACAATTTCAGCACTGTAGTGATACTGCTGTGGTAGTGGTGCATGTTGTGTCGGTATGAGTGGATCAGACACACCTCTTTTGAACACCTCAGTATTCCTGCTGGACTGAAAATAGTCAATCAATCAAAATGTCCAGCCATCAGTATCCTGTAGGCAGTATTATGTGGCAAAAGATTAGAGGATGACTAACAAATTGTACAACAGCAGATGATTTACTGTCTCTTAATTTACATCTACAAGGTGAAGCAATAAGGTAGATATACATATAAACTGCACAGTGAGTGAACAGTGCTGGGTCTGATCCACTCAACACACACTAATACATTACTACAATGTCATAAAATACAGGCTTTGGGCCTCATTCATACAATTTGTGCGCAAAATGTTTATAAAACATCTTTTTCATCAATTTTCGCATTCATGAAATTTGTTTGTAATCCGTAGACTGCGTTTTCACTCCCATTCCATTGTCCCAGGAAATGAAGAAGTGCCAAGTAAATAGACACTGCAAGCAAAATAAAACAAGTTATTATTGATAAATTACATAAAGCAGTTTTTCAGCACTTTTTTTAAGAGCAGGTCTGTGTTTACTGCCAGGACTGCAGCTGTACATCAGATTTCTGAGACATTTTGGAGGATGTTTGCTGTGTTGCTGCAGCCCAAAGGATTTATTATATTACTATAATTTTTAATCTGTAAAACGTTTAATGAATGAAACCCTGTAAGTGTACAGCTAAAACATATTTCTGTATGAACAGAACGGAACTGATAAATGGACAATGGATCTAAAAATTAAAGTGGCCAAACTATGATCATATATAAAAATCTACAGAAGATGCAGACTACATTTTACATGTTACAGCTACCTTGTTACAAAAATCACAGTCACACACATATATGTTCCATTAGGCGGGCGGCACAATGACACAAGTAGTTAGCACACCTCCGGAGATCCCCAGGTTCAATTCCAAACTCAGAAATTGTATGTTCTTCCCATGTTCTTCTTTAAACCAGGTACTCGGGTTTCCTCCCACATTACAAAGACATGTGCTAGGCTAACTGGCCACTCTAAATTGCCATGTATGAATGTCTGATTAGTACCAACATAACTTTGTTGGTATTGTGAATAGCCTTTGATTCCAAAGCAACCTTAAAAATCTAACACATTTTTAAAAACTCCATTATGGTGTGAATTAACCAGTGACTGATCTTTCTATTTTTGGAGTGCTTGAACCTGATGTTGTCACATCAAGAGCCTCTCATAGGTGTGCAGATCCACACCCACTATCAGGTGAGCTCATAGAACAATGTCATTAACATAACAACAAGGAATTAGTCATGTGGTTTTGTAACTCTGGCATATAAATGTTTTTAACAGCATAACATGTGACTCTACTGCTGACAAAAATAATGAAATTATTATCTAAAAGTATGCAGAACGAAGGGAGAATTACATACAGTAAATGTTCCAATGTTGCCAATCACACCATGAGAATCAACTAACTCTCTAATTGTTAATGTATTTAAGTACCCCAGGAAAAAAATGTTCTGTGAAATTTGTCAGTAGAACCATGAAGTGGCCAAATTATCATTATAACTCATTACTCATAGTTTTACAGTACATTTTTTCCTGGCACACAATGTACTTGCTAATTAGAATATTTGGAACCACACAAAAACAGAATGAGTACGAATAAGAATAGTTAAATAATGGGTAACACACTTTACTCATCAGAATAACATTTTACATTCAATTTAAATATGTTTAATTCAATTTTACACACATTCCTGTTTTATCAAAAGGACTGACATTTCACCTACATACAGAATATATTTATTTAAATTTCCCTTGTGTCTTCTTATTAGTGACATAGTTTTTTTTTTTAACTGCATCATATACTAACAGGGTTGTTTTAGTTAGATTGTGTTTATGACCACTATGCTATTTGTGCTAGCATGAAGAAAAGCCTAGTAGCGAGAAAACAATGGCAGGCATGTATGGAATACTTCTGTATAATGACGTGTAAATGCTGTGAATATCAATAAAATTATAACGTTTACATACTAAAGCTATTTAATATGAATAGCGTTGAATGAAATACTTCCTGTGCACTTCGTGTAAGCCTTGGTTTGGAACACAGCATTTTTCAGAAGTGTGATAATGGCATCTGGTGGGCAAAAGTAAACATTACAACCACAAGCACTTTAGCTACTTCCAGTGAAATAAGTTCCTTTATTACCTATCTATGCTGTATAGAGAATGTCCATCAAATCCATAATAGAACTGTGACATAATTTATGGTCAGTTTATAATCAACCTAGCTTACAATTGTACTATGAAATTTGATAGTAAAACCATGAAATACCCAAATTACCATCAACAATCATAGTAGAACTGTGAACTTTATGGTCAATTTTTGAAAGTTCACATTAAAACTGACAAGCAATTTATAGTTTTTCTATGAAATTTCACACAGTACACACAGTTTCCTGGGGTGCAGTACGCAAAATTAATTTGGATTAAATAAATGTATTTCGTTAGCACAAGGATAAGTAATAAAGCTTAATAAACAATGATAGTTCATTGTAATTGTAAAGCATGAAGTATGCTAAGTGCATTGTGTGAAAAACGCAGTGATGTATGAAAGACTGAAAGATCTGAATCGTATCGGACTGGCACGGAGTGCTTAGCTGAATAACGTCATGTGTCCCTCAGAAAAGATATGTACATTTGCTTGTAGTTTATTTTGGGAAATATAACAGCCTGTAATAACCCGATAACATGAGGTTTGCTGATATAGTGGCTCCAACTGTTGTAGATGGTCAGGGTCAGAGATATGATTATGACAAAACAATTGGTGGATATTTATATGTACATGCTTAGATTTGGTTGGTAAGACAGGGTTCTGACTGTATATACAGTGCATCCGGAAAGTATTCACAGCGCTTCACTTTTTCCACATTTTGTTACGTTACAGCCTTATTCCAAA
>JAVSBV010000147.1:4459604-4476578 GCA_033117975.1 Parotocinclus spilosoma | reverse complement strand
GGGTGTGAGAGGGTGTGAGAGGGTGTGAGAGGGTGTGAGAGGGTGTGAGAGGGTGTGAGAGGGTGTGAGAGGGTGTGTGTGTTGCCTTGCAATTGATCGGGTCCTGTCTAAGGTTGATTCCCATCTTATTCCCTGTCCTGCTGGGTACACCCTGGTTTTCCAGGACATAGGAAATTGATATGGAAATTGATGAATGAATGTTCTTGCATATGTGCATAGTTAAACACAAATATGTTAAATGAATCTGTTAATGTGGTTGATAATAAACTACAACAAAAGAATATAGTATATAAAACTCTTTTATATGCTAAAATATTTGACTATAAATAACAAAATAAGTATTTTCCCATGTTCCTTAATACTAAGTGATTACAGTCTGGTCACACAAGTGATGCATACATTCAAAAAATGTCTACATTTAATTTGGCAACATATACATTATATCAAAAATCAGTCTGATTAGTTTTAAGGGGCATGTAACAATAGACTAGAGAAGAACTAAGCCTTGATGGACCATGATGCATGAGCTCACCGCAATCCCCAGCCTTACTTGTGGTTCTTCCTGTATCCATATTTCCCAATGAACTGCTGTTGGTGTTCTGTTACATAGCATTCAGACAGGAGATCTAATCAATTCAGTGATCCAGTGTCTTCCATGGTTTCATGATAAATGCTGTATAAATGTATGTTTCTTTCTGCTTATCTCTGCAGATGCCTTCAATATTATATCTCTGGATAGTGTGAATAACTACTACAGGTCAGTTCAGAAATTCTCAGCAGACACAAAAGTCTTTACTAATGTAATCAGTAAATTCCGCTTCCTGCTGTGATCTGTAATATGAACATCCAAGGAAATGTCTTATTTACAAATGACATTAGAATTCTCAGAGCAGCTTTACAAACATCTAGGCCCATAGCCTCAATGGAGAAAGCCAAGGTTTCAGTGACAAGGAAAAAACTCCTTTATTGTGAAACCTTGGGAGGACCAAGACTCAAACCTCCAATTGGCGTAGATGTACTATTGTTAATCGCCTATTTATTAGGTACGCCTCCTTATTTCTACACTCAATGTCCATTTTATCTGCTGCACTTGTCATATAGGTGCACGTTTTGTTCAACAATTACAGACTTTAGTCCATCTGTTTCTCTACAAACATATTTCAGTACTGTTTATTTTCTTTTCTAATGATCAGGATCCCCACAGGATCAACACAGATCAGTTACTGATCGTATAAATGATTAAATATATTGAACAGGGTGAGTCAAAAGACACAGAACATGCCAAACCCATTGTTAAGGCTTCTTCTTTGGTAGTAGTCTTCTGACCACCACTGCTTGTCGTCTACAGTTCCGGTTTCTCAGAATTTGGCTATGAGGGATGCAACAGTGCTCTGCATCAACAAAGATTTTGAAATTTCTGTGTTCACTTTTGAACCACAAGCGATATTTGGAAATCTGATTGTGGCGATCGATTTCTTAGACAATTCTGGCCTTCTTTGATATGCTACATGAGCACTTACCACTGGAAAAACTTGCCCTTGATCTAATATAGCAGTTTTTAAAATGACAGCTATGTTCTGGACATACAAGATAGGCCCCTTCACCCATTGTTTGTTGGAGTATTCAGATATGTCATCAAGCTTGTCCTGTGGCTTTTGACTCACCCTGTGACCCTTTGTCACACTGCTGTGTATGGGTTTTGCTGGTATGAGTGAATCAGACACAGCAGTGCTGATGGAGCTTTTAATCACCGTGTTTACTCGCTGTGCACTCTTTTAGATACATCTACCATATCACTCCACCTGGAAGATGTAAAGTCAGACACTGTAGCTCGTCAGATGTTGCACAGTTTGTGTTAGTCGTCCTTTAACTCTGTGGTTCCCAAATGTTTTCTGCAGTGCCCCACTTTTGAAGATAATAATATGTTTTAGCCCCCCCCCTCCACACTCTGACATACTTTAATATATTTTGCTTCCAAATCCACTGGAATTTATTTTAACCACTTAAAATAAATGTGCTGATCCACTCTTTCCAGCACAACACACACTAACACACCACAACCATGTCAGCGTCACTACAGTGCTAAGAATGATCCACCACTCAAATAGTACCTCATCTGTGCTGGCTTCGTTTGGGTCCTGACCATTAAACAACAGTATAAATTGGACTGACAACATATTTAGAAACAGTTGGACTACAGTATGTAACTGTAGAACTAAAGATTATTTCATATGGTAAGTGAAACTGATAAAAATGAGAGTGTTTGGTGAGTGTATATGAAGATGTAGAGAATTAGAAGCTTATTGATACATAGAGTTTGGTTTACAAGAGTTCTGTGTAATTTTTCAGATATTCTATAAAGCTTTTGACTATGTGTTGGTTTCATCAGGAAATATTCTGCCAACCAGAAGCCTGGCTCCTTTCACTATGTCCATAAAACTCCCTTCGGGAACTACTCGTTTATTTGCACTGATGCCACTTTAACCCCTGGTCCTAAGCGCCCCTACAACTTCTTTGGAATACTTAATCAGGTTGGTGGTTTTCAACTGCATTCCTGTAAAATTATCTTCACATTTAATTGCTTGAATATTACGTTAAATAACTGTCTATCACACAGACTCATCTAGAAAAGTTAGCCACGTTTAGGCAGGAGAGTCACCGCAGCAATCAGACCATCTGGTTTGGACACTACACCACCTCCACTGTTATCTCCCCTTCTCCCGGGATCAGGTCCCTAATGAGGTTAGGGGTATAACTGATTTTATCAGTCATTTTACCTGTGTGGAAGAGATGTTTGCTGTCACAGGCATTCTGTTTACAAGATGGTAGATGGTCAGTTTTTATCTTAAATCCTGTTTTGTGCTCGTTTCTCTTTAGTGGGGCAGTGGCATATCTGTGTGGACATCTGCACACACTTGGAGGGTTGATGCCTGTCCTTCACAGCAGACATTCAACTGGAACACTGGAGCTGGAATTGGGAGACTGGATGGAGAACCGCAGGTAAAAGGAGTGTACACACACGCACACACACACACACACACACACACACACACACACACACTCTTAGATCCAGATGGTGCACTTAGTGCTGAGTCGTCAGAAAATAGTGCAGAACATTGTACAAATCTTTATTTAGATGTCCTGAAGTTGGGTCACTTGTTTTGTCATCATTACATGTTAATGATTTCATTTCATATATTAAAATAATTGATTACATGACAAAGATTACATATGCAATGCATAATAAGATTATAAACAGTAAAGAATCACAGTACTGTATAAAGAATACAATAATTTAGCAAAAAGATACAGCCTTATGCAGTTTCGGAACTCCTGGTTAAATGTCGTACTTTGTCAGAACCTTGCCTACAAATAACAAATTAATGTGTTGATATGTTCCTATGTGTTTTTGCATCCTCATTTTCATAAATATGTATGCACAATTTAATGACCCTCCAATGAATGTCCATTTGCTTTGATTACCAAGGTCTTTAATTCTAATATATTATAATAGGAAATAAAAATCTTTTACTCTTTCAACTCCAGATGTTATGGCCATAAACAGCTGTTAATCACAGCAGTCAATCAGTGCTACAAATTGTTGAGAAGAAACATGACTAAGAGTTTAAGAGGGAAGTCCATCATTTGTGGTGTGTGTGAGTGAAGTAACTAGCTTACAGGTTGTGTGCTTGCTTGCTTGCTTGTTAGCTCACATTCAAACATTTAAACTAGAGACTGTTTTAACTCGGGTGTTGAGTTTAGAGACCTTTTCATGCAATGTGCGTTAATGTTCTGTGGGACTGCGGTAGCCTAGTGGTTAAGGTACTGGACTGTGGACCTGTGGGCCTGATGCAAGGCCCTTAACCCACAATAGCTTGAATTGTAAGACTGTATTAGTTGTAAGTTGCTCTGGGTAAGGGCGTCTGCTAAATGCTGTAAATTTAAACGTGTTGTTATGTATGACTTGTTATGCTACTAATTTGTAACAGAATAATTTAAGTAATTGATTGTAAGTAGCATGCTGTGTTTGACACTCCACCCCTTTATATTCTCTTTCACCTATAACTATATAATCTGGTTCACATGTACTTATAGAGTTTCTGTTTCATCCGCCTGATCTTCTGTGTTGGTCATAATAAAGTCTATCAATGCAATTTAGCTTCCGTCAAACAAAAGGATGAGGTCCATCAGACCATCCTCTTAAGTGTCATAGTACATTTCTGTATTTTTCTATAATTATTGTGCATTTAAATAAAAAATGCAGTGGAAATAGGGATTCTGTGTAAATGACAGATTTTTGCTTGTGTTGTCAGTGGTATGTCTGACTCATTTATATACGTTTAGCACACAGTTTTTTTTGGTGACAATACCCTTTATATTTTAATATATATATTTTATATTACATTTTAGTAATATAAAATGTCAAGCTTATTTTATGAGAGGATATTTCCCCTCATTTTTGTGAGCAGTATATAAACTCCTGGTGTGGCTGCAATCATTGGCTTGGCACTCCAGCTCCTTTCCATATTGCTGAGACGTGTTAAGTAAAGTGTTCCAGTGTGAATGGGCCTGCACACACCATGTACGTAGACATTAAGTAATTTTCACCCTCTGATGCAGGTTAGGCCCTGGTCCCCTGCAACCCCCGAATTGGATTAGGCAGCTATAGAAAGTGAGAAAAGGGTGTAATTTGATCCTGGATACACAAACATTTGCATGTGACTTCATATGAAGTCTAAAACATTTATGCTGAACCATCCTAATTAAAAGCTAGAATAAACTGTTTTGACGTTTGTTTGAAAATCATTACCGTAGCTGCATTGACAATTTTTTTGCTCTGTAATTTTGGTGCTCTGACTGTAAATACCCCTGCTACAGATTTTTAAAAGATTCTCAATAAGTAAATAAGCACCATCCTAAGAACTAAATGAATAAATACAAAATCACTTCAATAGTGAGATACTTCACTATGTGCTGCTTTCTGTATTGCTAACTGTATGTATGTATTGTGTGACTGTTCTGTTCACATTTTCAATATGATACTGATATGTCTTAGTAGCTGAGCTAATAATTTACAAGTGATGTTATGAGAAGTGTCACTTGGGAGGGTGGAGCGCTATATTGGTTAATGCATTGGTTAATGCATACAATTTTGTAACAACTCCAAAAACTATAGCATTGTGTATTCAGTATGGGTAAACTTTTACAATCAGTCTCAAATAGGTTCATTTTTAGCCGTCATGGCTTTTTACTAGGCATTAATTACTTTATTATGTATTCATTTCTACACTCACCAACCACTTCATTGGGTGCTCCATTTCAACTGCTGGTTAAAGCAAATCTAATCAGCTAACCAAAGCAAGTATCAGAATATGGAAGAAAGGTGATTTAATTGCCTTTGGTCAATTGAATTGGCTTTGGTGTTTTTTTTGATTATTAGTGATTATTTGAGTTTGCCGCAAACTCAAATAATCACTAATGTTACTTGGTTGGTAGTGCTAGCCGAGCTGAAACTACTAATCTACAGGGATTTTAATACACAGCCAATCTAGGTATACAGAAAATAAGAATAGAGTATCCAAAAAAACAGAAAATATCCACTTAGGTCACTGTTGTGTAGATAACTGGATTATGGACGGGGCTACGTACCATGAAATTTTCTTTTGATGTTCTGCCTTTCACTGCTAAAGTGAACCTATCATTAAAATTAAAGACTTAATTTATTTCTCAGCAGGCAAACTCACAAAATCAGAAAGGGATTAAATAATTACTTCCTCATCTGTACACTACTAAACCCACATGGGGCCAAAAGTATTGGGACACAAACACACATTATTTAAGCTTGCCACTTAGCACTGTTACAGTTGCTTCAGGAAATGCAGATCTAGTCCACAGCGTAATAACAGTTATTTAGTAAATATACTGGTTAGTAATCATGTTGGTAAATGTTGTTCTTAATTATTGACTTCTATGTATTTGTCTAGAACATATGAATTAGAAATATTTAGGCAATTTGAGTGGCCAGACAGAAGCCCGGTTGCATTGTTAGCAATGAGATCTTGTATAAAAACCTTGTCCAATCAGCTGAGTATACCAGTAAGTGTAGAAACTAGAGGCCCCCAGAGTTAAATATCAAGGACCATAGCCAAGGGTTTAAATACTGTATTTATGTATTTGCAAACATTTCTAAAGTTCTGTTTTCACTTAGTCATTATGGGCCATTAAGTGCAGAATGATACAGACATTTTTGTTTTTATTTTAGACACCTATATACAAGGCCTAATCATACAGAAATATGAAAAATGTAAAGAATATCTGAATTTATTGTATGTTCACATATGTTGGTTTCTTTATTTGGAGGAGCACCCTGAATTTAGATCTTGGTCTGTGCTCTCTATTCAGGTACAGGGTGCTGGCATTTGACCATGACCTCTTGAGCTTCTCGGACCTGACGTTTGAAGATTGGCCTGTGGTGCTCATAACCAACCCTAAAGACGCACAGTACCTGCACCCGAAATTGGAGCCTCTGGGCCGCATCACTAGCTCCACACACATCAGGTGTCTCCTCTGTGTGTGTCTTCTCATGTCTAAATCACAACACTGCTGGCCACCACAATCCCTCAGCATGTTCGCTGTTATGTTTAAAAAGCCAAACTTACATGCACGTATTGTATAGAGACTTGCTCATTACTCGTAATGCCTGCAGGAGTTGACGTTCACTGCTGATGTTTATTCCTGTGTCTGTTGGGCTTTGCAGGATCCTGGTGTTCTCCCCAGTACAAATCACAGCAGTGCATGTGAGTGTGGATGGAGCAGACCTGGGAAAAGCAGTGTTTGTTGAGGGGCCTCTGTACGTCTTGCCCTGGGACCCCAAAATGTACTCCACTGGACTGCACACCATCACAGTCAAAGTAGAAGTAAGTGGGGGCAGCTTAGTTTAGAGTGATGCAGCATTGTATGTGGAGATATAAAGAGTTCTTCTGGGATAAATGTTGAGATAAAAAAGGTTGTTTAAGTAGCTGCTATTGATTAAATACTGAAGTAAGTGTTTGCGTTCTTAAGGATTTATCAGGTGGCTCCAAGGTCCAAAATCAACATTTCACCCTGCAGATGGACCTAACACCCAGCTTTGGCTTCCTACAATCTTTCTTGCTACTTACAGACTACTACATACTGGTATGAAGTGCTGTAATAATAATAATCATATTCATAATTATCACCTTTATAAGAACATTATGCACCATATAGCTAGTGGTTTGTGCAATTTCTAATTAGTGAGTTCTGTTGTCTTGGAAACACTTGGAGACAAACAGTGGCAGTAAAAAGGGTTGTACTGAATACCCCAGTTACTCTCAATAATACAGCTTTATAGGCGCCCGCTTCTAAGAGCTATCTTCCCTGCTGTCCTTAAACAAAATCCATTAAAAATTGCTTTGCCAACTTTGATTAAGAAATTTATCTTGCAAATGACCTTAGAATCTAAATTCATAGTCATGTTTTACAATCTAGCGGAAAGCCCTCTTATAGCACTGCTAAAACTCCATATTAATAAAAATGTTTTGAATGTAATTTTTGGGTTCCCAGAAAATGTTGGTCATATAGTATATTATTTGTGAATCATACACTAACACGTGAGAATAATGACTCATCAGACATTTGAAAAGATGGTTGCTAGTACATTAGAGTTTCATTGCATTTTCTAATTCAGTTTGCATGTTATTGAACATTAAAAAACAATTCTCACAAATGCAGTTAATGCCATGAATTGATTAGCTTAACTAACATACACAGTTTCATTTTTATGTTTTAAATCATGACTCGTAGCAAATTTTCAAGTGTTACATTTGTAATATGTGCTCAGTTATGGTTAAGTTAAGGTGCTGAAAACTTCATTTAATTTAGTGAGTAATGGATTTATAGTGAAAAGTGAAAGAACACTTTCTCTATTGGTGAATTGTGTTTTCAGGCACGGATTGCTTTTGTAGTCATCATGTTGCTGAATGTGACTTTGCTTGTTGCCTTCAGATTCTCACACATTCCCTCTGCACGAGGTGAGACTTGGTGGTAAATATGACAAAATGATCACCAATGTACTAAAGACAATACTTTGCTTAATACTCAGCTTAAATTCTTTGTATTTATAGGGTTGCTCTCTCAGGCATGTCTGTCTCTACACCTGGTTAGCAAGATCAACACTTTCTACTACAGCTTGCTGTTGTTTAATCTGTGTACAGCTTTGGGTAAGTTACGGCTAAATGTAGTTGATTTAAATTACAAATGTTGGAATTTAGTGTATTTACGAAACAAAGGCTATTATTAAAAGGGACTTACTGATAGTAGTCAAATTGATCTAGATGATGCTTGCAGATGTATTCATGGCCACGCCTTGCAACCACCACAGACAATATTTGAAACCAATAAGTAACCAACATTTGCGGCCAACTATCAAATATTTTGGACATAAGCTTACTCAGCTGAACAGTCAGCCAGGACATGAATCCCATTGCACCACTTTTTTGTTAGTTTTAACATAATTTAGGTCTGTCATTCCCATACTTGTGAGGGAAAAATATCTGATTTTTGGACAGGTGAAACACCGTGACTGGAAAGATATCGACAAGCCTAAAAAAACTTCCTGTAATGCTGTGCCTGAGCCACAAACCACAAGTTGTATTTTAAATGTTAAAATACTATTGTTAAACCTAGGGCTTTACAATTTTTTTAGCTTATCAGGGACAGATTTTGTTAGAAAAAAGCCAAAGCACTAATAAACACCTTTTTAAGGTTCTGGAACTCAATTTAGGTTTGCTTGACATTGCTCATCTGTCCAGCCTTTACTCTCTTGGTCAATATGTGCCCTTGGAATAGGGGATTTTTGGTACATTGCCTGAGAGCCCTGTCATGAACACTATACTTAGAAATGTATTTTAATACATTAAATTAATCTTCCATTAACATCTTCTCTTGTGCAGCGCAAAGATTTAAGAGTAATTCTAAGAGGGCAAAACTCGTTGTATGTGTCCACAAACCTTTGGCCCTATAGTGAATATCTTTGGATGGTTTATAACATACTTCATGTGTCTCACATGGACCCACAGTGTCACTTACTTTTGATGATGTATGGCAGTTTTTTAAGTGACTGGTTAACTCTAATAACATTCACGCAGTGTTGACATTAGCTGGATTACTAGCAGAGTCCAATTTGTTTACTGCAATTCTGCCTGTATTTTCCTCCAGCCTGCTAATTTCTTTGTGGTTTTGCTTGAATCTAGTAGACAGATTCTCTTTCTTGTATGACACTGTGACTAATTGCTATAATTTCTTGACATTGTGCTAGTGTTGAGCTGTGGGAGAGCCAGTGGAGGTCAGCAGATGCCGTACTATTAAGGATGAATTCTGAAAGTTTATATCCAGGCTGCAACACATTCTATAAAAACAGCCTTTCATTTTGCATTAGTGTTCTGGTTTGTACGTGTCTGATCCTGCAGGTCCATGGTTTATCGGGGAGGTGGTTGATGGACACAGCGGAGCCTGCTTTGCTTTCGGTGTGATTGTGGATGGACATTTTTTGGAGGGGAGTCTGACTTATGTTGTGGGTGTGTTGCAGGTAAGAGTGTGATGTTCACTCTGAAGAATCAACAGTTAAGAACTGAACAAAATATTTTCAGTTTATATATTTACAGTACACTTATTTGGAATTGGCACACAATCTAATGTGTAGCAAAAGCCACTTGGAGGAACTCCATATGTTATTAAGAAATCTATTTTTCGTATTGTACGGTTCAAATTGAGGATGCAACATTGCAAAATCAGGTGTTTTGCTCCCTGATCTCTAGGTGATCTTCTTCAACATGCCTCTGACTTGCTACCTCTGCTGGAGTCTGCACCAGCGCTGCCGCGGGTGTTCCTTCCGCTCTCACTTCTGCTGGCCAACATGCCGGAGGACTCTAATTATACATATGGTCATGCTCCTCCTTTTCATCTGGCAGGCATACTCCTGCTACTTTTTGCTGGGGACCTACGGTTTGTTAGCATTCTTTTTGTCCCCAGTGCGTACCTGGGCTTTGCTGATGGGCTTGCTGCTTGCCTATAAGGCCTGGAGGGAACCAGTTCCAAACCTTGCTATTAAAAGTAATGCACAGTTATGACAGCAAAATGCTGGCCACTTTTCCAGACAGGCTTTTAATGGATAGACTCCTGTGCCAAATTCTCCTCAGGAGAAGCACTGCATTATGGATTACCTTTATGTGATGAGACAAGGACTGAAAAGAAGACATACTGCTGGGACAAGTGCACAAAGGGCATTTATATAGGTTAAGTTCTATTGATTGTTATTGCACTTAAGAATTCAGCAATTTAACACAAAGTTTTGAACAATTACTGCCATTTTTTTAAGTTCACATCAAACTCTTCACTTTGACAAAAATGCATGTAAATATATTTAAAAGAACAATAAGCAACAGTAATTTTTGCATTTCAGTTCCACTTACCTTACAGATGCACTTTATAGTTCTACAATTACAGACTGTAGATCATCTGTTTCACTACATACTCTCACTAATAAACTTCCCTTCACTCTGTTCTCCAATGGTCAGGATCCCCACAGATCGAGTACTATTTGGATACAAGTAAATCTGACAGTATTTAAAAACTGAGTTCACTCACTGTGCACTCTCATACACATCTAGCGTGTTGCTCCACCTCAAGGATGTCAATTCAGACAGTAGCTCATCTGTTGTTTCACTTGTTAGTCCTTTTCAGACCAGCAGTGACTACAGTGCTGAGAATGGTCCAATAGTACCTGATCTGTGCTGGTCCTGTGGGGATCCTGACAACTTAAAGAGCAGGGTAAAAGATACTAAAGTATGTAGAGAAACAGATCGGCTACAGTCTGTATTTGTAGAACTACTGTATAAAGTGTATCTATATGGTTAGTGGATCTGTTACATGGACAATGAGTGTAAAAACAAGGAGGCACACTAATAAATTGACCAGTTAGTTTATATGCCTTACCAGTACAATCTGATTACCAGAGAAGTGCAAAAGCAAATATCTGTGGTTGGTCGCTTACAATATCAATCAAATGCTGTCTTCTTGTGAACAGAAGACAGCGTTTCTGCTTGAAAGACCTGTTTGACCTGCATTGTATTTTCACAAGCTCTGAGTAACCATGGGCATTCCATTATTTCAAGAAGTAGTTTACCTGTCAGGAATTCCTGACTTTGTTCTGCTCCTTTAAAACATTGCTTATCTATATTTAGTACTGCTGTACACAAACTATATGGCCAAAGCTAGTTTCATTGAATGTCACAGCCAAAACCATTATGAGAAATATGTTTGAATTTCCAGTTTCTTCCAGCAACATCCAGTATTCATGAATTGATTACAGACAATTTGGACCATGACTGGCAGAATCACAGTCATCACAGCTACTCAACAAGAATCACTCTAGCAAGCATGAGAAGGCCTGGCTATGCTGTCTCATAATTGGGTGCCAGAAAGTTAAATTCTTCCACCCCAAAGTTAAACTACTACAGATATAGTGCATAGGTACTTATGATGAAGCAGGATCAGGCCTTTCCCATAATGTCTATGCAGACCTGAAAGGACAGTTCTTTTTATAGCACCACTGAATTCTGTAGGATAAAGATTTCCTTCACTGGCACTAAATCCAGCCCAAAGGAAAACCACCATAGAACTTGTAGCACTCGACAGAAAACATAGGTCCAATTTTCAGGGATGTGTTCTTCATTGTTCTACCCACTGCTTGGCATGGGTGATTATGTGTGGCTGATTGACAGTGGAAATCACTGACTGTGGACCATTATGATGCACTATATGCTTTCAGTGCTCAATGGTCCCATTCTGTAAGCTTGTGTGAACTACTGCAACCTTTACATTTAATGGAGCTCTAGCTGGGCAGAAAATTAAACTGACTTGTTGGATATTAACCAACCATGTCAGAATTGACCCGCGATAATGCTGGTGTTTGTCTATGGATATTACATTATCATTTTATGCACCTGGTAGCAATGTAGATGGGCTGAAACAGTCAAATACACTAGAATACTGTGGTTACATTCTGATCTGTCACTCACACTTTGAATCAAACAAGCTGCTACTGTGCTGTAGACAGGTCATATCATAAAAAGATCAAGACTTCCTGGCAATCACTTGCAAGACCTGTTTGATCTGCATTGTATGTGTGCAATCGATCAAAGTAAGTTGATATTACATTCATTTGTTAGGTAAGTCCTTGCAGATTTTTTTTTTTTTTACTGCTTGTACATTGTTTCATAATTTTATACATTTTCATAAATGTAAAAAATGTTGATGTTAACCAATTTAAGCACCTTTACGTGAACCATGTTAACAATCCCAACAAAGTATTGGAGACAATCGTTCTGAACTGAGTTAAATACTAGACAGAGTACAGAAGACATGGGAAGTCATATGCTTTTTTTGTCGTTGTGAAGTTACAGTAGTTCACATTGTACTGGCATGAGATGAAAATCACTGGTTTAATAAATATATAGGAGATTATACTGTATAAAAAATTAACATTAACAGTTTAAATAAACAATAGGAGTTTGTAGGAAATGCAATCAGTACTGTCTGTACATACATTACATTGTAAATAAGCATGTTTTATTTAAAAATGTAGAATCACTGCAGTGATTGTCATCTATCCATATATGGAACTCAACAACAATTACAAACTATATAATGAATACAAAATTACCTGATTGTGTAACTATTGATGCCAAACCTACAGGAGAAACTGACAACAAATGGCTGGAAATAACTTCTCGGTTGAGCACATATGCATTTTTCTGTCTGCTTCTACCACATTTAATAACATTTGCTGTGACTGCGATTTTTTTTTGTGCGTGTGTGCTGGGCCAATCAATGATCTCTGATATCTTAGAAACATGAACACTTACATATTGGGATGCTCATCATTTTTGGTATTTATTTTTCTTTTAAAAACATTTGGAGGATGGTGCAGGCACTTGTGGGGTGACAATACTTGAAAGCAATTTTATTTGAAATGATTTTATATTTAATTTTTCCTTATTGATATTGTTTTATAGTGGTGCATTGTTTTATTGCTGTATTCAATACAGTTAAAATTCTTTGAGTGCTGGAAATTGAATAAAATAAACAGAACAGAAAGACACCAGCAGGGGTTGCTGTTACAGTGCCAGGAGGATGATCTCACAACCAGTCTGCTCTCCCTCAGACGCAGTCAACCATGTCTGAATATTAGGAATGCAACCATAAGCAACATATGCAGCAACATATACACAAGCTTTACAGAGCATGCTATGTAAAAATAACAGCTAGTAGACATTGGAAATGGTTGAAATGCACTCCGCATGGGGGTGGTTTGCTTTCTACCTAGCTGACAGGTCATATCAGGTATTGTGGAGAGGATACATCTCCTCATCCCGCAAACTGACCACTGGTGTCCCACAAGGTTCAATACTTGGTCCTATCTTGTTTTTCCTCTATACTTGCTCTCTTGGGGAGGTTAAATCCTCAAATGGCTTTTCATATCACTGCTATGCCAATGATGCCCAACTAATTCTGTCCTTCCCTCCCTCAGACACCCTGGTCTCTGCAAAGATCTCAGCATGTATAGCTGGCATATCATTGTGGATTTGGGATCACCACCTTACGATAAATTATGGAAAGACAAGTATTACTCTTTCCAGGTGACTCTTGTCCCCACCAGGACCTTGACCTCTCAGTTGACAAGGCTAGGATCAACCCCCCTCTGTCATAACCTGGGGGTGACTATGAACAGCCAACTGTCCTTTTCTTCCCACATTGCTAACGTCTCTCGGTCGTGTCGCTTCCTTCTTTCCAACATGAGAAGAATCCATCCATTTCTTAGCACAGAGGCAACACAGATTTTGGTTCAGTTCCTTGTCATTTTAAGACTGAACTACTGCAACTCTCTCTTAGCAGGGCTTCCTCTGACCGCTATCCAATCCTTACAGCTGCAAGACTTGTGTTTAATGTTCCCAAGTTCACACACACACTACATCACTGCTCTGATCTCTCCACTGGCTCCCTGTAGCTGCTCGCATCAGATTCAAAACTCTGATGCTAGCTTATAAAGCTAAAAATGGGACTGCACCTTGCTCACTCCGGTCTTCTAGCACTGTTCGACTGGTCTCCCGCTCTCTCAGTGGACGAGGAAGGCATTAATCTAGACTCTTCTCTGTTTTGGCTTTGGCGGAGGAATAAACTTTCCCTCAATGTTCGAACAGCTGAGTCTCTGGCTATCTTCATACACTGTTTCAAACCCATTTATTCCACACTTACCTCAACTAAACCCCCACCCTAGTCTTTCTTTCTCTTAAAACACAAAAACAAAACAACCTTTACAGCTTCAGAAGTGTGTTCTTGTTTAGATTCCTAATTATTAAGAATGGATTATGTTACTGATGTCTTAAAGCGCTTTTGTAAGTCGCTCTGAATAAGGGCATCTGCTAAATACTGTAAATGTAAAAGTCCATGAAAAGAGAGTTGTTTCCAACTGCTCCAGCATAGACTTCTTACATACAACTGCACAACATAGTCTTCTTACAATGTTTATGGAGTTTTTTCCTTTCCACTGCCACCATAGGCTAGCTAAAAATGTAAAGCTGCTTTAAGACAGTGCTCAATTGTAAAGCGCACAATTTTTACAATTAGTATAGCGTTCCTAATAGCACTTCATGATATTTTATACATAGCAACAAATACCTAAATTACATAAGCAAGGGGTCAAATATTTATGCTTCACAGACTACAATACTGAAAAACTTATGAATAATATTGGATGGCTTTAAATATTACATTAATTGTTTTCATCTGAAAATCATAGTGAATTACGGAGATTATGACAAGCTAGGTGTTTTACAACATTGGCATATGTACAACGATTAGGAATATAACACCGGGTAAAAACAATGGCTACTAGGTCCCCTTGAGGGAGGAGGCACTCAAAGGGGTCTATAATGCTCAAAATGAGCTTGCACTGGCTCACAAGCGGTCTCTTTACTACTATTAACTACTAATAAACTACTAATTAAGCTGGAATTTGGAGAATTTGATATAACATCAAATGCAATGTCATACAAGCTACCTTTATGAATCAACAGAGGTTAAGGACTAGTTATGTGACTGAAGGACAACATGGCAGGTCACCTGCAGTGAACCCAATGAAAACACGAGGGGAGGATTTCACATGCTCTCCTGAGTATCAATATTTAATAAGCCAACGGTGGTGTAAACTTGAATGTCTCACATATCACCAGGTGAAATGCAGTCTCATTTAGGACTGCTATTCTTGTCAGGATGGACTGTGTGAGTGAAAAACAAACATTCAACACGTATATGGGATCATTCTTAAGAAGGTGCACTGTATTCATGGATTAGATTTCCATGGGATTTTCCTTACAAAAAGAATATGCTGTACATGGCAAATTCCCTATAACAAGCCTTAATAAACACAGGAGGTCCAAAATGCACCGCTGTACAAGAATGCCTCCGTAATGTTGTCATTTACATATTCACAAAAGAGAAACAACCTTTTTTTCAAATTATGCCACAGAAGCATAGATGCAGTTGTTGAAAAAGGTAGAAAAGAGCTCATTCCATCAAATTCATCAATAAGTTAAATTACCCCTTTTATCAGGGTAGGACAGAGTAAAGAAACCGATCCTTACAAGCAACAAAAAGACGAGCAGAATAAAAGTAGTACACAAAGAAATGTCCATCACTTTCTTTTCTGAGCAGGTTACATGGAAAATGCTGCAAGAGACTGCTAAGAGTCTGTCCACATATGCTCACAAACAAGCCGTTCCAGAGAGGTTCCTTTTCTGTCAATGTAGAACTAAAATGATTACATTTGGTTTATAAAAAAAAAGAACAATAAGACTTGTAGTAATAATAACAATAATTATAATAATAACAACAACAACAACAAACAGAATTAGCAATATATGGTAAATATTGAATGCAGTCCTATACAGTCACATCAGTCCAACCATGGTTCAGTTTTAGAAGATGCACTTTAGCAGAACATCTCTGAACTGATCTCCAGCTGCAACACTGCAAAGCTGGACGTAGATCATTTCTCAATTCCTTTCTACCACTCTCCATTCACCTGTATATTAAAGAGAAAGAAATATCCATTAGCTATAGTTGAGAATGCATGTCAAGCATCATAGTAACCAATGTACCTTTAATACATTCAGAATTTTCCGTTAATCTGAGGTCACAATAAATGTAGTTTATAAGTATAGTGTATGTGAAACAAATAGTCGAAGCAGCATACTCATCTAATCATAAAAGCATTAACTGATATCATCAGGCAATATCATAACTATCATTAATACAACATTGAAGGTAGGTGTCTCACAAAAACCTGGCCTTGAAGTCCTCAAACAATGATTGAAACAGATTAAAACTGAATATGTCAAAAACAAATTCTCATAAAGTGGTATCAAATACACTGCTCATAAAAATGAGGGGATATTTCATTATGAAGTATCCCCTAAGTTTTGTGAGCAGTATACAGTGCAAACATGATTAACAAAGGTATCCAGATATCCATGCAGTGGAGGTGCAAGCAAGGTCACTAGATCATGTGACAGATATGGTGTCATTGCGGGTGGCAAAACAATTCAGTAACTGATTACCAGTAGCACCCTGTTGAGTTTTGATGGATAAAACATTGTGTTAACATGCTCATTACATTTGTATGGCATGTCCTCATAAGTTTACTTATTAGTAATAAGCTTAATTAATAATAAGTAAACTCATGAGGACACGATGACATACAAATTCCTCACACACAGAGTCCAAGGTCAGGACCAAACAAGGGATTTCTGGAGCTGTGTGGCAACCAGGGCCGGTTCTAGGGGGGGCTGAGGGGGGCATTGCCCCCCCAGATTGTGTCTTTGCCCCCCCCAAGCA
>JAVSBV010000147.1:4440708-4459504 GCA_033117975.1 Parotocinclus spilosoma | reverse complement strand
TACAAAAAGCAAAACAATCTTACTCTTTTAATGCTTGGTAAGACAAAAAATCTTATCAGTGGAAAAAACAAGATTTACTGCTTTGAAATTAGACAATTACACTTGCTAAGATTTTGATTTTTGCAGTGTACACTGTAGACTAACTACTTTACATGGTATTAAAGACCTCATGAGCCATGAAAAGCCACAAACCTGTTCAGAAAACATTTACACGGGAGCTTAAGACTTGGTGCATAAAATAAATACTTGTAAGGTTTTACATAATTTATACAATTATAGCCCGCTTAAAGCCCAAGAACCACAAACTAAGAAACCCTGCTGTATATAACAATTATGCTTGTTTGGTTTTTACAGTAGATAATTTTTCATTAGTTTTGTTAGCCTTATATACACAATGCTCACAACAATTATGGGATATTTAATTTTGTAATATCCCACACTTTGTGAGCAGTATATATTGTAACTATTAATAAGATGTCGTTGATTTGATAGTGCAGCACTTCCACCTCATAACCAAGATACCCAGCTTTTGAGTCCCAGCCTGGCTGGTGCATGTGTGAAATTTGCTTGTTCCATTACTCAGTGGATTTCCTCAGTTGGTACTTCGGCTGTGTCCCAGTGTGAGTTAGTGTGCATGCAATGTTCCCTGTGATGAACTGGACCTGACCAATGCTCCTGGTTAAGCTCTTGTTTCCCATGAAGGTGGACTGGATTAAATGGTTATAAAAATAGATACATTTTTTGAGCACAAGAAACACAAGATATCTTAAAAAAGCAACCAAAAAAACAAACAAAAAAATATTATGAAGTGTTATACTTTTACAGGCACATAATTTTACTTCAGCACCTAGCCTTCCATGCATACAGGGATGGGATCAATGATAATACCAGCCAAATAGGAATACTATTCTACTCAGACAGTTCCTGCCATAAATGGATTATTTCAGCTTCACTGGTCACATATTCGAGAGTTTTCTAGAGATTAATCTTACTATTAGTAATGTCAGGGAATTTTCAGGCTTCCTGAAATAGATAATGATAAATCTGATCGTGGGCCAGGCCAGCACTGCTTACATCAGGCTGAAAAGTTCTGTCAGGCCTGATAAATCGGATTCCTGAAATAGTTTATAAAGTGCTGAATTGATGTGTTGGGGTCGGCAAAGGGGGTAAATTAATGTCATGAAATGGGCTTTGCTACCAGGGCACTGATGAAAGCCAGGGGAAAGTCTTTCATATAAATCGTCTGTGTGGGTAGATGGAGTAAATGGGAAGGGGGGGGCCACAAGGAGAGATAATGGTCAGGTCATCCTGAGCGAGAGCAGGCGCAAGAGAAAAAAAGAGAGGAAGAGTTCTTAGTGGCAGCCATGAGCTGATCATTCATAATCGCAGTGCTGAGGCTGGCCTGTAAGGAAGAAAAATGAAAACTATTAAAGAGCTCTGTGTGCAATGTTGGCTTTGGTGTGTCAGCAATTATCCTGGATCCTGTGACTGGAGAAGACTAGAATATACAGGATGACATAGGCAAATGGTGCAGCATGACTCCACATATAGTGTATAACAAGATAAAATAAAATAAACCTGATGTTTGTTTTACGATTCTATAAAGTCACAAGGCCAATGGTGTTTGGATGAATAGCACTATTTACTTTTCTTTTTCAGTAGCAATTGCACAATGAACACATAGGTCATCATCACCGTCTGTGTATAGCTAGATTTAAACAGAACAGCTTTTAATAATGATCAGGTTTATGACCGCTTATAGCCTATGCCATAACTGCAACAATCAATTTATGTTAATCTATTTGTCTAAATGACTAGCATAATTAAAATGCCTCTATAAGCACAATCTACAAGCATTGCAAAACTGAAATGACCTGTTTTCACAACAAAGCTAAATACAGTAAGTTATTTATTACAAACATTGTTACACTGACTTTGTTCTTGTTCTTGTTCAGCTGCACAATACCAAATTTATTTTTATCAGAAAAGCACATGTAGTGCACATACATTATGTAGGGAGCGGAACGACATTTGAGGTAAGCCGTGACAATAGGCTAGACAAGCACTGAATGAAACACACATAAGGCAATGTGATAAAAATATAGAAATTAAGAAATACAAAATCTGAAATAGAATTGGGGGTAGAGACAAATGCTGTAGCAAGAAAACATTAATTCTATTTGTGACAGAGAAAACATTTGTTTACTGAGTTGTGTTTTAATGAATCAAGACCTATTTATTCTCTGTATTGAGAGTGCATTTCTGAGATTAGGTCACTGGCACTCTGGATAAGACATTTGTGTAGGGGATGGTAACAAGATCTAGTATCATAAGACCTGAGACATGAATTTTAATTGATATAGGTTGTAACTGGAATAGATTAAAATAAAGGATGCAGAAGACGACTCTATCGGCAAAATTGTTATATCTACTGAGGTTATATAAGAAACTTTAGAGAAAAGCCTAAATGGGATTTAGGAGAAACAAAGTGATGTAATTAAAGAATGGATAAATATTATACTGTATATGAAAGGTAAGAGACAGAGTAGAGTAACCATACTGAATATGAATTTTGGATTTCTATCGCACATGCCATACAGTTTAGATGACACCTGTAAAGTTAACTTGTTTTTTTACCAGGGCATTTTACATTTGTATGACTATGTAAGGCTTTTGTAGTTTTAGGCTGTGTCTTATATGGTTCCCTTGCCACAATTCCTTACATTTTACTTATCACGTACCTTACTTTTAGCTTATAGGGAGCAGAAATGTAAAGGATATTAGATTATTTCCTTATGCAGTTTTGCTCATTACCAAGGGACATCTCATAAACTTTAGTTTGACAACAAGCCTGCCAAACAAGATGGTTTCTAATAAACTTACCTAAAAAAATGAATACATGGAATTAAAAACATAGCATTCTGGTAACTGCTGGTGAGTTATTTTTTGTTCTACACATATTCATTGGCTCATCATCTTTTAAAGTCACAATGAAATGTGATGTCACAAGAAAGATAAAGCATGAATATAATATTGTGTTATTATAAAGTAATTACTGAATTCTGTTGAAGATAATAATGTCCACGTGTATTGTTAGGAAGCACTATTTATTTGTTGTAAAATATAAACAAGCACAATGTTTTATTATCACAATTAAGAAGTGTAAACACAATTAAATATGTTTGTCGTTTGACTGCATAATTTGTATGTGAACATACTATTAAAGTGTGTTGGTATGTGGTTTTGAAATGCATCACTTGACTTGTAAGTAGATAGATCTAAATAGAAGTAGCTTTATTAAGGAAATTAAGAAAATGATTTTGATATGAGACATTTTAAGGACTAAACATAAATATTTTAACAGTAAAACAACTTTATCAATTCATTGTATTATGAACCTGGTGATCTATGCCTCTACATGGTGTCTGCATGTTCCTTTAATGCAGGCTGTGTGTTTTTTTGTCTACCAGCAGAGGGCACAGCGTTTATAAGGGCACTTGGAGGAAGCGTATACACTTACACATACATGTCAGGGTGACAGCGTATACACTTGGTCTCCACTTGGTCTCCACTCTTGTTGGTGCTGGAAAGATACAGCTGTTACTGTTTCCACTAAAATATTTGGTAAGATGCTATTAAACATCTGGATGGGCAGCCCAGCAGTGGATGTCACTAGGACTTTCACTTTTGTCCCTACCTACAGTGGGTAAGTTTTTCCCACCTTAAATAAGGTTTGTAATTTTTATCGGTTCACTTCAACTGTGAGAGACAAAATCTAAAATAAAAATAAAAAAAAATCACATTGTGTGATTTCTGAATAATTAATTTGCATTTTAATGCATAAACTAAGTATTTGATTAACAAATTAAGTTTTGCTTCATGGAACTTTCTAGACTTTTACAAATATAGAGAATTGAAAGTATGCAAAATCTTTAGAATTTTCTAGAATTTTTTTCCGGCTCGGCATGGCTCTGATTGTCTTCAACATCGGAGGCAGGTCCCACCAACTCCCTCCATCGGATGGAAATTAGGAGAAGATGTGCTGCCAAGGACCTCCCACTAAGGACTCATTTTATAATCTATTTTGTTTTATAATTTAGTTCATTTTTAAATTTTTCTATCACTAATTTAACTGTTGTTATTAATTTGTTATTTATTTATTGACCTGGTTTTGCTGTAATTTGATATACTTTGGTTTTTATTTAGTTAGCATCTAGGCTACCCATGGAGGATGGGTCCCCAGTTGAGTCTTGGTCTTCCGAAGGTTTATTCCTACCATTTTAGGGAGTTTTTCCTTACCACTGTCGCCCTAGGCTTGCTCAACTTGGGATTGGCCTTTTAAGAAAGTGTAATACTGTGAAGCTGCTTTGAGACAATGCTCCATTGTAAAAGGTGCTATATAAATAAACTTGAATTGAATTGAATACTAAATTCTATCAAATTTTGGTTAGCCCGTATTAACTGTAACCCAGTTGCCTGTTCTAGGCTGACAGTTGTACCTCTACTGCTGTAGCCCTTCTGCTTCAAGGTATTACATGTTTTGCATTCAAAGATGCTCTTCTGTAATCTTTCTATCAACTCAAACCAGTGTGGCCATTTTCTCCCCTGACCTCTGGTTTAAATAAGGCATTTTCACTCACCCAGAGAACTGCTGCTCATTATACATTTTAAAACGCCTTTGTTCCCCATGAAGATGCTCAATTTGTACTTCAGCAGGTCGCCATAATCATGTCTATATGCCCTAATGCACTAAGCTGATGATTAGATATTTGCTATAATGATCAGCTGAACATGAGTACCTAATAAAGTGGTTGTGTATGAGTAAGTTAAAACAAACATATTACAGATTAAAAATACAAACATACATTATGAGATTTACCCACTTGAGCACAGAAAGCTGTTTTATAACCCGTTTCACCCCACCAGTCTTACCATTGAGTGTATTATCGCATCTTACAAATCAGTGCTATGCTACTGTACAGCTGAATAGCTTATCACTTGACAAACGTGGTTAAGCTCTACCTTCTATCAATGTTTACAATTCAAATCTTACTAAGATAATAGACGCAATTTAAATTTGCAATTGACATAATTAACAATTTACTTTTTACAACTGCTTCTGCAGTGTTGCATTTAGTTATAATTTAATCTGTAATTTCTTATAAAATCTCTTATTCTGCAGAGATAAGAAATTGTGCCTTGGTTACCTGTCACAAAAGAGAACAAGAGTGAAAAGTGAGTTGAACTTACCCAAATACCTGACAACAGACTCTAGAGGTTTCCGAATGGCTTGCTTCAAAGACACTGTTTTTTTGGGTATATCTGACAACCGTACTGCACCTATAGAAATACACACAATAGATATTCTTTGAAGTGAAATTTCTAAATGTATTACATAAAAAGTACTACATTTGCTTAACGTTAGACTGTGAAACTGTCTCTAGTTAGCCAAGTAACAGAGCAGTAGTGATGGCTCACTCACACTCTGCTTTGATGGCTGCTGTGTTGACTGGTGTGTAGGGGTGTCGAGCCAGGTACCGAGACCTGACCAGATCCTGGCAGACATGCCGAGCCATCCGTGTCAGCTGAGTGGTCTGGAGGAAAAAGGCTTGTCTGGTCTTCACTGCAAACTTTGGACTTCCACCGTGCCTCATTGGCACACCATGAGGACTCTACCAACCACATAGAGATTCTAATGAGCATCACAACTGTATGTGGTTTAAAGACAGGGGGGGAAGAAGTCTGGAATTTGAGGACAGGAAAACTCTTCTAGATCCCATTAATCAGTATATTAAACTGCTGCACTTGAGCCCAAGTCCAGGTTCCTGCTTCAATGCAAAACTTCACCATAGAGTCCCAGGAAAGTTTAATCACAAAGACTCAACATGCAATAATGGCAACAAATAAAAGTACCAATTGCTTGAATCAACAAATAAAGTCTATTAGCCATTAAATGCTTCTGGTGCTTTATTAGGTTTGCACTAAATGCTAACAGGGCACTCAGGTGGTGCAGCAGTCTTAACACTCTAGCCCACCCAAGTTTGAGCCCTGGTAGAGCAGTCTCCTGGCTGAGGCGGTCATCACAGACATACACAAATAACTGTGTCTGAGAAAAGGTTTCTGGAAGTCATTGCACTGGAGGATTGTTATGATTGTTATTGTTGTCAGGATTACAACCAATTCTGATGAGCCACACTCAGATCAATAGAACAGATCTATGTTTATTGTAACCTGTTTGACCTTTTAGATGGGTGCCAATTTTGGAACGGAGTTCAAACCTTAGCTATAGAAATATAAAAAGACTAGATAGTCTGTCTATCTAGCAATTTAATCCAAGAAATGAATCAAAATAAGTGTTCTTAAGAAAATCACAAGCAGATTGTTTAGAAATAAGGCAGCAAAGACTGAAATTGAGATTATAAACAAGGAAACAGAGGAATAACTATTAATGTGTTTAAAATCTGTTTTTTTGTCTCTGTATTATTTATACATAGAAGTCTAAAACTTTAGATACAAACGGTAGCTAACCATTTTGTAAGGCTCAAGCAAACACTTTAAAGACACCAATTGACATAACATGTATCTCTGGAATATAGAAGGAAACTAATGCAAACAGGTAGAATATGAAAATCCTACAGCAAACAGTCTGGGATTCAAACCCGGATTTCTGGTTCTGTGATTCATCAGTGCTAGCGACTGCCCATCATTTCTAAGAGTTGACTGTGTAAATTCAGTGTATAAAGATGGGTGTGTCCACATTCACATATTGTTGCCTCACCAAGAGTTTAAATGTATTAACATACTGTTTTCTGGGAACCTGTAGGGAACGGAATTTCTGCCTAGATGTCACAAAGACATCTCAGATCTTTGGGGTAAATCAGTTGCTTTCAACTCTACTAAAACCACTTCACTTGTAAGGTTTACAGATTTGAAAAGGAGCATTCATATTGGACTGAAAATGTGTGGACTCTCACACTTAACAAGCCCCTGTTTGCTGACTAATGTGTTAATGCGACTGTGCAGAACAAAGTGTCCTTTATAATTACAGCATCCAAGAACAGCTTGTTATGGTTTATAATATGGACATTTATTGTGTTAAGAAGATTATACTGTGTTCTCCACTGATGCTATCATATTTTATCGGCTTTATTTCAACTTTGGGCAGTACGGTGGCTTGGTGAGTAGCACCGCTGCCTCACAGCAAGAAGGTCCTGGGTTCAATCCCAGGGTGAAGTGTCCTGGGTACTTTCTGTGTAGAGTCTACATATCCTTCCTGTGTCTGCGTGGGTTTAATCTGGGTACTCCGGTTTCCTCCCACAGTCCAAAGACGTGCGTGTTAGGTTAATTTGTGTCTCTAAAAAAGTGGCCCTTAGTGCGTGCGTGCGCCCTACGATGGATTGGGATGGAACCCCATCTAGGGTTGTTCCTACCCTTGCGCCCAGAGTTGCCGGGTGGGCACCGACTGGCCCGCGACCCCTGGTTGATTAAGCAGAGGATAATAAATGAATGAATATTTCAACTAATATTTCAGCTACTCAATATTACTGTTGTGCACTTAATTTCAGCATTATGTTCTGTGAAAGAGGACGCTAACTGAAATGGGTCAGACATACCATGGTCACAGTACACTGCTGACAAAAAAATCAAAATGAAATATCTCCTAATTTTTGTGAGCAGTGTACTTCAGGTTTTATTTTAACTAGAATACAGTCGAATCCGGTTAATGGGACCACATTGGGAGGCGATCGTTTTGGTTCTAACAACCGGCTGGTCCAATTAAACAAACATGCCCTATGTTACAAGGCATATTACATGTTTATTAAATCTTTATTGTGCGATTTACACATATAGCAAATGCACAAACAAGAACTACTGTTGCTTACGAACTTTGTTCATTGAAAAATACATTTGCAATCAAGTTTTTCGAAACGATCTTCAACACAATATATAGGTACTCAGCATGCTCAGCATCAACGTACTCAGCGTGATCTGAAAAAAATCAAGAAAGTAGTGAGCGTGTTCAACCTCCTGCTGGTTTTGCTCTTGTCAATACAACTTTTCGGATTTCCTGACCTTTGATAAAAGCATAATTTCTCCCGAGGATCCCAAAAATCCTCCCATATCTCGCCGAGCTGCTTTGCAGTGGCTAAGTGGCGACTTGTGGCTTCTTTTTCTTATTTGCTCTCATGTTCTTTGGTCCGATGAAGCAGAATTTTGGTCCAAATAAGCAAATAACATTACACGTATATAATAGGATTTGTTTCGGTACTTTAGGATTTGGTCCGAATAAGCAGCCGGTCCCATTAAGCCGGTGGTCCAATTAACCAGATTGAACTGTATTCATTAAAACATTTAATAAAGTACTGCACTATATGAACATTATTTTTTAATTTAAAAAAAATCTTAGCTTTTACAAAATTTTGAAAAAAATCTTCACCAAAAACAAACAAACAAAAAAAAAAAACATTGTAGCCTTCAACAATATAATTCTCTTTCCTGTCAGCAGGAGCTGCAAGGATTCCCTCTTACTATTTGCCATTCAGACGTTCACTGGATGTACATGTGACTGATTTTTATTTCCTGTTATAATTCTTAAGACCTCAAACGTTGATGGATGTTAAACTGCGCATACCTGTGTATAAAGAGCATCCCTAGTGTAATATTAATTAACATTAAATTCACAGCACATTTTAAACAATATTAAATCAATGCCTGCTTTTTTGTGATGGATGGATGAGAATGGAGATGGGGTTGGGTTTCCCTTTGTCATAATGTACATTTACAACCTTTTCCAAGTCTAGGAAATTATTCTCCAATAACTCCCCAGAATGTGTGAACCCTGTAAAATCAGAACAAGCAACACTTTTCTAAAAGGAAACAAGGATCTGTAGACATTCCCACCATGTTGTTGCGGTTGGGTCCTGGCCGCTCTCCATCGAGCCTTGTGGGCATTTTTAGGCCACCATATTTCTTCCAGTATGTCCAACAGGAGGCGCACAGTCTGCATTGCATGTTGGAAGGACCCCATGAATACCACTGATAAGAACTGGTGGCTGCACATTAAAAAAAATAAAATAAAATCACAGGAACAGAAAGTTGAGAAAGCATTCTCATGTACAAACTGAGCATACAAAGGTAATGCATGGAGACTGTCACAGTGCACAACAAATGTGTGAATGTGTGAGAGACTGACTGTAGCAACTCTCGCAGGCTCGTCCCAGTCCTACTGGTTGACTTGTTGCCCCTGGTACTGCCCCAGCACCGTTTACCATCCCTGGCTTCACACTGTTCACACTTAGCTGGTTTGGATTGGGCTTGTTACTGTAAATGAGGAGCATAAGAGTCATAAGAACATCTATAAAGAGCGATTCATCCACAGCTTCTGAATTCAAAGCTTGACTACGTTATCCCATCAAGTACTCACTAATTAGGGATGTAGACCTGCTTGAGTTTGCTCTCTGCTTCTGCTGCTTTTAACCGTTTCTGCATCAAACAGATGAGGCAGAATGTTACTTGCTAATCTTTATTTTCCACTAGTGTGTTAGAGGTATTCTGACAGTTACCATACCTGCTGAACGTATCGGTCAGTGGTTTTCCACATGTAGTAATACTCAATTATGCTAGTCAGGGACTTCCAAGGGAGCTAAAATTAACCAGAGATGTTGCTTTATCACTGTTCAATCACATTTGTTATAAACATTAGACTCCTAGACAAATACATTACTGAACATGGTGTGAAACAAGAGAAGGTTCAACATCATGGTTAACACCCAGTGCAAATCTAAAAGGAAGAAATCTTAAGTCCTTTTTTTCTGGTTTTGTAACAGGGCGTGCCCATGATTTTCCATGTGTGGCTCCTCACTGACGCCGAGCTGAGCCATTTGGGTTTGGTCCTTAAGCTGCAGCACAACATGTACACTCAATCACCAGCAGATGGCAGAATGTAACATGTTCTTGCTATACGTACTTAACTAGAGAGGTTTATAAATATACAAGCATCAAACAAAGCATTCAATAGGTTACGTTTGTAAAGAAGTTTAATATTTTAGTTACAGTTTTCCTTTGTTTCTCTGTCTTAATCCCTTTTCATTTATCCATATCTTCTTTTTTAAATATGTCTATGGTCTATACTCACAAAGTCCTGCTGGATATCAGTAAAGTCTTTTCCATATTTCTCAAGTGCCTCCTCAAATAGGTTGGCCTCTGAGGCACTCCACTCCTCCATCTCATCTCTGCAGAGCACTGGGCCACCCTGAGGCACCAAAGCTGCGATAGCCCGTGTCATGTCATAGCCGTTCTTATGCAGTGTGTCCATAGCATGGAACTGACAAGGACAATAGGGAAAAAAAATACAGTCAATATTTTTAATTAAACAGAAATGTCATGCTATTTGATGATAGTCTTTACATTCATTTGCTACAGAAAAGCAAGTATTAACAGTTTTAAGTCATTACAAAATGTTGGTGCAGTTATTTATATCTAATAATATACAAAACACTTAAAAAGGAACTCTGAACATCGGCTAAAAGAAATTAACGATAAAATTAGTGGGTTTTTTCTTGGCCCAGTATGATTGTTATTGTGTTGTTGCAGTCTAGTATAGTGTGTTTTGTTTCTTCTGCCCAGCTGGTCACCTCAACAGTCAATCAGTGCTTTGGATCCATGAGCAGAGGCAAGCGTCCATCATTCACTTGACAGTTCACTACCTCACTGGTCGAGCTCATTAGCCATGAATGGATTGGAGACTATTCCAACCTGGCTGATTCTTTAGAGACCTTTATTTGTGCAGATCACTTCTGTTTCAAAATATGACTTTCTACTACCGCTACCTGTAATAAGCTGTAAATGACATTCTGAGTGCATGTGCCTGTCCACTACCTGTATATTCTCTCTAAGCTAGAACCACTGTATATAAACTGGTTCACATTCACTGGCAGAGTCTGCTTCATCTGGCTGATCTTCTGTGTTGTTCACAATACTGTCTGTCAATGCATTTTTGGCAATGCATCAAACAATTCACAGCCATTTCACAAAATCATCAATCATTTATGTTTTCAGCAGTTTATTTACATTACAGTAGACTAAAACACTATGTAAAAAAAAACCTCTTCACACAAAATATTGCTTGCGCACACATACACACGTTCTTTCTGAACTCACAAATATTTATTCTAGCTCAAAACACAATATAAACATTATTTACCTGACAAATAACTACTAAATTAAACCATAGGGGAAGGTGTAGAGAGGCAAAAATCAATTCAAAATGCAACCGACTTAATTTATTTTCCCAGTTGGCATTCGTTATAAGAGATTATTAGGGTGGGAGAATGGGTATTAAAATACCCCATAAGTTACAGTGCGAATTAAGAGAACAGAAGTTCAGATAGTGAGGTTTGATTGCATTTAACAAATTGCATGATGAAGTCATTAAATATGATAACGTCATTTCAATAATAGGTATATTTTAAGAGTCCATAAACGTGGCCTTCTTCTCATAACATTGATGATACAGGGTCTTAAAAAAGGACAGATTGAATGTATCCTTATCCAAGTCACTTTAATAACATTTTTAACAATAAACACTATTATCATGGTGTCATGTAAAGAGGTTACACAAACATGGTAAATTGTGAATTGTTATTTCAGGTCAGTCATTCGTGTAGTAGTTAGTGTGTCTCCAAGTTTTCAATGTCCCTCAGGTCCTGTGCTGTATGTTTTATAAAGATGTATGCAGAAGGTGGCTGGGGTGAACAGCTCATCTACTCCTATTCTGAGCCTGGAAGCGCTACTCGTCTGTAACACACTTTTGTCTCTGAACACAGTGTACAATTTGCTCTTCGTGAATTCAAGGTTGCATTTAAAATATATTTTTTAAACAGAACTGTACTAGTACATCCTACCTAAGAATTAAAAAAAAAAAATTACTACTTACTAAGCTCTAAGCCGAACTGTGCTATACTTGTTGTGTTTTGACATAGCCTAGGTGACGCGAGAAAGCTTTTCACATGACTGTCCTAAGTGTGAAGTTCTGCTGAAGCAGGATGTAGCATGTGGTGAGAGAGTAAGCGAGTGTAGGTGGTACTGTACCAGGGTGATGTCTCTAGAGGCAGCTGCAGCGCTCATGTGTAGACTGGGCTGCCGAACCGAACTACTGCAGTCGAGAGCCCGTGCAAACGTCCCCACAGATCTATTAGATGGGAAAGAGAGCATGATGATGAATAAGTACTAAATTTTTAATGTAAAATAGCAGCTCCCTCTTCATCACTAATAATATATAAAAATATTTTTAAATTAGCAATCGATTTCTGAGACAATTCTGATCTTATTTGGTATTCCACATGACCACCTTTCCACTGGAAAAAAAACTTATAAAACAAAAAACAATAAGGTGGCTATGTGCCAGACATAGCCTAAAAGACAGGTCCCTCACCCATTACTTGCTGGGGTATTCAGATATGTCCTTTTTCTTTTTGCTTCTTAAATAAAAGGGTGTCCTCTGACTTGACTCAAATTGCATATAATAAACCGTGTTTTCCCCACTATGACGACTTGCAATGCTTTGAACCATTTACGAAGACTTGAGATTTCACAAATTCATAATTAATACAGAGAAAATTAGGCATTTCTAAAAGAGAATGTCCTGATTATAGAAAGCAATACCATTTCCTTTAACACGATTCCTTTTAAAAAGACACTTCAGTTATATTTTTATTGTTTGAACAGTTCTTGGCGTCTTACAATACTGCAATTGTGAATCAGAAGGACCATTTTTAAAATCCCACATTTGACAAGCTGCTAGTGTTGGATCATTGAGGAAGACTCTTAACCCACAGCTGACTGGATTGTACGACTGTATTAACTACGAAATGACAACATCATTATTTTAGAGCAGAAACCCTCCTCAGCACTTACCGAGCCACTACAAGGAATTGGTCAATCTGTTTCTCAGTGAGAGGGCTTTTGGGGTCCCACACTTTGTCTTCCAGTTTGGTCTGCTCTCGGTCATCGTCTTCCCCTGAAATTCCAAATACCACAAAACATAGCAGGACCAATTTAAGCCTTCCAGCTGTGCATGGGCATCAACAGATATGAGCACTTTGGAATCTGTATCACATCAGGAACATCACAAAGTTGAGATTCCAGATTAACAAAAGATTAAAGGATTTTGCAAAGAAATGTGCGAGTGAGTTTGTTTATAAATGTATTAGTATGACTAAATCATTAGCATCAAAAGCTTTATTTCGGACAGACATAATATTATATCAACACACTGTGAATGGGTCAACGTACAGTGACCAATCAAATTAATGCATGCCATTGAAAAGTGAGGAACTGGAACACCTGGACTAAACCCACATGGACAGAGTACTATTCCCTAGTAGTGCTTGCATTGATCTCAAATGGATACAGGCACTATGCCAAATTCCTTTCAATACCTTGGGATGGTACTCCTTACAGACATAAGGATGCAAAGGCTGTTTGAATAACTTAATAAAAAAAAAACATCTCCACTCCCAATAATGTTGATGAAAAGAAGTTTATGTAATCAATGGGGCGTCTGTAACAGGCGGAAGTGTGTTGTAAATGAGAAGCCCTGGACAGGTTGTAATTTGTATTTAATGATTTTGATTATCACAGGCACCGGACACGTAATTACATTTATAACTGCTATCAATCTCCTCCATATTCATGCACTTGACAGGTCATCATACAAGAAACATTATGCAAACAACACCTTTTTTAGAACCTAGTTAATTCCAATTCCAAGCAAAATAAACATCTGGTCAAGCACAATAGAGAACTCACTTGCTAGGTGAGCAAGCCAAACAAATTTGCCCACTCCTGTTTTACATTAGTTAATCGATCTGGGTTATACTGAGGCAGTTCACATGTAGCCATACCATCTTTGAGGAGGTCAGTGATTTCTGCTTGGTACTTATTCCCCACTCTGATCTCTCCCTTATCAGCCAGGAGAGTCTTTTGCTGAGGATCGTACACCAGAGAGTAGAAAAATGCATCCTGCAGGCAAAAAGATGTCAGAGATCCAGGCACAATATAGACCTAATGTCCTTATACAGGGCGCTGTGTGTGTGTGTGTGTGTGTGTGTGTGTGTGTGTGTGTGTGTGTGTGTGTGTGTGTGTGTGTGGCCTGACAGTGAGGAGTCTCCAGTCTCCTCATTGAGAAGAGAATATTCTGGGTCAACACACTGAATAATTAATTCAGAATGGAGTTAAAAACTAGCTCTCAAACACGTACGCACATATTAGATATACACAGGTATCTGTGTATTGCAGAGGTAAAACACTCTATGAATCAGTGTACAGTGATGCCTGAAAGTTTGTGAACATACTGAAAAATATGCTATATTTCTGCATAAATAACAAAAAATGACTGAAGTCCTGAAGTAGAATCCAATGAAATGAAAGAACAACATTGCATATCATTAGTTTATTGAGTAAAATGATCAGAAATAGAGTTGGTGATGTTCATCTGGCTGGAATGATTTCAAAACCAACTGAAGAGTTTGGTGACTACAGATCCATAGTCAAACAGACTATGCATTTCAATGGCATTTCAAGACCATTATTACCCTCCCTAGGAGTGGTTGACCAACAAATGTCAGAAGAGCAAGCCATTTAATTGTCTGCCCTGTCACAAAGGAGACCAGCCAAAGCGGCCAAAAAAACTTCCTCACATGGCTAATATTAATTTACATAGGTACTATAAGGAGATTAGGAGGTTCACTGAGAAAAGCCTCTGTCCTCCAAAAGAACATTAATGCTAAAGTACAGTTTGCTAAATGTCATGGGGACAGACTGAAGGCCATTTAAAAAAGGTTTTGTGAATAAATAAGACAGAGAGAGAACTTTTTATTTTATATGACAAATGTTATATTTAAAAAAAAAGTAAAACGTTAGCTCTCTCAAATTTAGGCGTTGCATCCTTTGACGGATGCAGTATATATAAGGCATATCCTCTAAAGGATGTGCATACCATGGCAAATGCCCACAAATAAGATGGTCAATTTCTTGTTTCCATCACCAGCACACAGTGAACATCGAGATACATTGGCTGGTGAAGGATCCAATCGGTCTTTAAGTGCAGCCCTTGAATTGGGACACACATGGGACACAATTGCGATATGGTGGTGACAGTCTCATTAATTAATGTTAACTCATAGGGTTAGGGTTAGTCATATTTAACTGAACTAGGCCAGGACGGTTTGCCATCATTGATGGAACAATTAAGTTTGATTTACACCAGCACATTCTAAGTAGAATGTTGAGAGAGCATGGGTCATACAGCAAGACATGTAGCCAAAAGAAACAAATAGTTCTACTAAAGAGTGGAGAAAGAAGAATGATCTTAAGTCTTGAACAAATTTTAATAGATATTTCTCAAAGAACATGTGTAGGACTGATCAGCTCTGAAATCATTTGATACCGCGGGCACATTTGCACATACTTTTTGCCACTCATGTTATATGATCACTTCTTTCAGTAAATAAATTACATCAGCACAATATTTTGTCTCATTTGTTTCTTGGTTCTCTAATTTTAAGTCTTGTGTGAAAATCTGATGTTGTTTTAGGTCCTAATTATACCGAAACAGGATATTCTAGAGAATTCACAAACTTAAGCACCACTGCACTAGATGAGAGCGCAGCCCGCGCGCGCACACACACACACACACACACACACACACACACACACACACACACACACACACACACACACACCTTCAGGTGTATGACAGTTAAATGCAGTTTAACATGCTGTATTGTACTCACCTCCCTGTCTAGGTAGGACTTTAGGGTTTCCGTCTCGTTGAGAAGAGTCACACAGCATTTTCCTCTGAACAAAGTTTAGAACAATCAGGTAACAACTGAGTAAAGCCAACAACCCAGTATGCCATAAATAAATAACCCAGTAGTGTCAAAAAGGCAAGAAGGTATAAGGATTATTGTGATATTACCTAAATAGACTTGGGATGAGGTGTAAGAGTGTGTCCCAGAGACATACAATGTGGTACCCTGTGTAAACTCAATGTTTTAGTATCCAAGGACTGGTGCTTATCAAGGCCAAAGACGAAAGCGTTCTGGGTGTGCCAGTGCTATTCTCAGTATAATCATGATATCAGGCTGTGAGTATCTGTCAATACCCTATACTGATCTGATAATGACATTCCCACAAGTCGACAGTCAGACAAGCTTCTACTGCTAATGTATTAGATAGATCACAACTGTGTGGGCATCAGGCTTTAAAATCGTTGCGGTCATGGTCATGAACAACACCCGTTTAATTGACATGCCACGTCACATACAGATCGTGCATCTGTGAATAGGAATTCAGATTCTTCAAATAAACCAGTTACAATGTAGTAGATCAGATTCAGCCTTTTCATACTATGGGGTACTGTTATAAACCCAGAGACACTGAAACCAAACTCACCACACACAAAAAACATAATTAACAAACATAACATAAATGCAACTGGCAAATCCTTAAATATATCATCTAAGCTGCTCAAGGACGATTGGTTCCTTTTGAGTCTTGGTTCTCCCAAGGTTTCTTTTCATAACGTTTAGAGTTTTTTCTTGCCACATAAAAAATAACATAAAATTGTAGTCACTTTGAGACAATGCGTCATTGTAAATAGCACTGTAAAAACATAAATCAGACTTGACCTGGCAAACACACAGAAATGCCAAATTTTCTGCTAAAATTATTCAATCTTTTGTAACTTGTGACTTTATTAGTTAACATTTATTACGACTTCTTTTTGGCATTTGGACGTTATTAATCTGCCTTTTTGCTTTGGTATATCGTGATATTATATCGTTATCGTATTGATAGTGGAAAATACTGGGATATAAATTGTAGCTCATATCGCCCAACCCTATTTTGACCCCATTTACCCTTAATGGTCAAATTTTACTTACAGTGGGGCAAACAGTATTTAGTCAGCCACTGATTGTGCAAGTTCTCCTACTTAGAAAGATGAGCGAGTAATTTTCATCACAGGTACACCAACTATGAGAGACAAAATGAGAAAAATAATCCAGGAAAACACATTGTAGGATTTTTAAAGAAATTATTTGTAAATTATGGTGGAAAACAGGTATTTGGTCAATAACAATACTGTGTATAAAAAAATAGATCAACTCAAGAGTGTGTAATAGTATAACAACCCCACGAGTTGAGATCCTGCATGAGGCCCCAGATCGAGGGAGATTATCAATGGTGTTGTACGTCTTCCATTTTCTTACAATTCACTCTTCCCAGCCTGGTGCAGGTCTACAATTTTCTTAATGGTGTCCTTCAACAGCTTTTTGGCGTTGTCCATAGTTGGGTTTGGAGTTTGACTGTTTACGGGTGTGGACAGGTGTCTTTTATACAGATAACGAGGTCAAACAGTTGGCATTAATACAGGTAACAAGTGGAGGACGGAAGAGCTTCTTAAAGAAGAAGTTACAGGTCTGTGCGAGCCAGAAATTTTGCTTGTTTGTGGGTGACCAAATACTTATTTTCCACCACAAATAAATTCTTTAAAAATCCTACAATGTGATTTCCTTGATATTTTTTCTCGTTTTGTCTCTTATAGATGAAGTGTACCTATAAAGAAAATTATAGACACCTCTCATATTTCTATGTAGGATAACTTGCACAATCAGCAGGTGATTAAATACTTTTTTGCCCCACTGTAAAACAAACACTATTCACACTCTGCAGATCACTTCTAATACAAAAAATGATGTGTCATCATAAAACAGTCATCTTTGGAGTATTTCACCAAATCAACAATACAAAAACTCAGGCATGAGCAAATTTCACTAGAAAGAGTTTGGTCAATCTCTAAAATGGCGCACATGCATAGTACAGTGTTTTTACCTGATGTGCGTTGCAGGAAGAGACTCCAACTGTCTAGACAAAAAAAGCTCTCTGTGTCTCAGCTGGTGTTTCTGTTTCTCTGGTAGGTCCACCATCTCAGGGTTCTCCATCTCCTCCTCCATCTCTCCTGTGGTCAGGGTTCAAAAACATAATCAGTTATACAGTACACTGCTGGCAGAAGCGTATCCAGGTTTGTTCACCTTCTTCCAAGCTAGATTTCAATAGGATTTATTTTCTCACTCTTTTTGGTAGCTTAAGAATTACCATCACCATATATAAAAGTAGTGTAGCCTAGAATATTAAAAATGTACGAACCGAACAGGAATTCTAACGCAATTCTAAAGCAAGAATTTAAAGAAAAAAAGAAAAAATGACTGCGTCAAAACAAAAGCCACCCACTCAATTTTACCGAGAACTTTGTGTTTGTTTCCTGGTAAAGCATTTTTTAAGAAGCAGTGTAAACACCTTTCTTAAATCCTACATACAATATATGATGAGACCACATTGGGACGCGATCGTTTTGATCCTAATAACGGGCTGGTCCGATTAAACAAACTTGCTCTATGTTACAAGACGGGACGTGTTATGTGACATATTAAATGTTTATTAAACCTTTATTGTGCGATTTACACGTATATCAAACAACAACAACAACAACTGTTGCTTACGAACTTTGTTCATTGAAAAATAAATTTGCAAACAAGTTTTTAAAAACTATCTACAACACAATGTATAGGTACTCAGCATGCAAAACATAATACTGTAAAAAAAAACTTATCCAGTGTGATTTGACGTGCTTTTGCGACTTGTGCCTTCTTTTTTGGAGTAAATGGAAATGTTAGGCAAAGACCTGTAGGTGGCAGTAGAGGGCTGGGGAGAAACTCGGGAGTTTTCGGGTAGT
>JAVSBV010000147.1:4419545-4431801 GCA_033117975.1 Parotocinclus spilosoma | reverse complement strand
GGATGGGTCCCCTGTTGAGTCTTGGTCCTCCCAAGGTTTCTTCCTACCATTTTAAGGAGTTTTTCCTTTCCACTGTCACCCTAGGCATGCTCAACTTGGGATTGGCCTTCTAAGAAAGTGTAATACTGTGAAGCTGCTTTGAGACAATGCTCAATTGTAAAAGGCGCTATATAAATAAACTTGAATTGAACTGAATTGAATTGAACAGGGAATATCTGAAGCTGAGAGGCACTAGTGCTAACCACTTGTGCCACCTCCAACAAGTCATATTATATTTCAACACATTTATATACTCACTTAGTATTATTAGAGGCTAGAGTTCAGCACAGTTTGGAGATTTGCCCTGATTAAACATCTGTTTCAATTCATTACCAGGCTTAGTGAGTAAGTAGTATATACAGTGAGTGAGCAGTGAAGTCACCAAACTGCACAGGATTCCAGCTCAATCCGGAACTAAGTATTAAAGTACTGTTACCGATTACTACATTTCAATAGTTTAAGGAACCACAATAACAAAACCGAATGTTCATGCCAAGAGCTACACTGCCAGCTATTCCCTACTATAGAAAACTTAAAATAACCCCCAACCAAACAGCCAAGCTCCTAAACCACTTTATGGGAATATAAAAAGATCATGAAGAATAAAATAGTGGAAGATGATCAAATAAGAGCGAGCAGAAATGCTGAACTCCAAATTGTGCAGATGCTTGTGCATTAGCATGTGTGTGCTGGCCTAATGGGCTAATGACCAAGCACAATAACTTGTATTTGCACGAGGCATCACAGAAGCAGTAGTTCATGCAAGTTACAACAACAGCGCTTTTTTTTGCAGTGGCAAAACCTGCAGAACCAGTACACGTTTCAAAATTAAGAGCCTTACTCTTAGAAGTGACAGAAATTCCAGGCTTTCCATGAGGGGATGATAATGTTTTAACTTTTTAAGTATTACAAATTCATGGGGATTAAATAGAAAACCCACACCAGAGAACTACAAGTTAGTCATGCTTCCCTTTAGCATTCATTCAAGAGTCAAAATAAATCATAGATTCTGCACAACTTACCTTAACTAATTGCGAAGGTAAGGACTCCATTTCAGAGGCCTTCTGAGCCAAAGTTTCCAGATTGGCCTCTTGTGATACCCTCCTCTTTCGCCGTGTGCTCTGGATGACCCCTGTAGGGGCTGCACGGACGGCCTGCTTGCCAGCAGGTTCCCCTGCATCAGGGGCTCCATTGTGAGAGCCCCGAGTCTGTTGCTCAGCAGGAACAAGAACGGGGTTCTCAGGTGGCTGTACTCCACCTTCTTTGGACAGGCGGCGAGACCTACGTGGTGGGCCAGGTTGCTGCATGGAATGCTGAGGAACGGCAGGAGGGCACTGGCTCACAAGGTCCTGTGTTGTTGGTTGTTCCAGTTTGTCCTGGGATTGGCCGGCTGACTGCTCAGGTTGTGAGGTAACATGTGGATGCTGGCCACCAGATGAATATTCCACAACCTGCTGATTCTGTTGCTGCTTTTGTAGTTCAGCTTTCTGCTGATTTTGCAATTGGGGAAGTTGCTGTTGTTGTTCTTGCTGCTGTTGTTGTGATTTTTGCAAGTGCTGCTGTATTTGCTGTTGCATTTGAATGTGTTGCAATTTTATAGACTGCTGCATCTGGTTTAAATGCTTTGCTTGCTGTTGTGTCTGTTGTGACTCGGCCATTTGTTGCGACTGTTGCAGCACTTGTTGTTGGTGATGTGTTTGCTGTTGTGTTTGTTGCTGAAGAAGATGTTGCTGCTGAAGCTGTTGGTGCTGCTTTTGCTTCTGAAGCATCTGAAGTCTCTGCATCTGTTGCTGTTGCTGAAATTGCTGCTGTTGATCCTGTTGCTGTAACTGCTGAATTTGATGCTGTGAGTTTGTTTGACTGCCGTAATTCACAGTTTGCAAGGTTCTGTTGCCGTGATAGACCTGGTAGTAGCCAGCTCCCAGGTTTTGCTTAGGTTGCCCAAAAGCTACCTGAAACGGCTGAAGCACTGACGTGTTGCCAGTGGCAGAAGTAACACTTGGTTGAGGATTAAATAGTCCAGGTTTATGGCCTTGTTGAAAATTTTGTTGTTGCTGTTGCTGCTTCTGCTGCTCCCAGTCCAGATTCCGATTGGCTTTAGAGGCATCCCTAAAGGCATCGCCACCAGCATTAGGTGCCTGTTGTGGCTTTTCTGCTTTCCTAATAGAAGGTGCCTGTTGCTGCGGCATAGCAATGTTCTCGTGAATCTGCTTTGGAAAACCAGTTTGAGCTTCAAGGTATGGCGAAAAGTTCTGAGCCCAAGTTGTCATTGTGATGCCTTGAGACCAGCCTACAGGTCTCTGATGAGGTTGCTGGGATATGTCCTGCTGTGACCACTTCATTGGCATAGTCTGTTGGTAATGGCCACGGTTCTGACTGCTCTTCTCTGGGCTAAAAATGACAGAGTTGAGGTACATATGTGGTGCCTCAGCAGTGGAGCTTTCCACACCACCAGTCTCATTGTGGCCTTGTTCTGAGGGAGGGGCCCCCATCCCATAGTAGGAACCCTCCGCGTGTTGAGAAACCTCTTTCATTGCAACACCCTGGTCATTAAAAAAAGTGATGCGCTTGCCCGTTCTCTTTGTGTTGGCTTTCTGTTGAGCTGGCAAACTCATGACTGTCATGAATAAGGATGCGAAGAGAGGGCTGTAGTGGGGTCCAAGGGAGTAAGATGATATCAAATTTGCAAACCCCACTTGGTTCTCTTCAGTGCAATGAAATTGGTGTTTTGATTTAATCACTACAGCATATAAAAGATTTTGAAAGTCTAGAGTCATCCAAATCTGCTAAGCATTGTTGGAATAGAAGTCAGCTTTAAAAAGCAAAACTGCATCACTCCAACAGCAGAAATCACAGTATCACCCAACAGACCCCCAAACATGTCTATCAGCTTTCTTTCTTCTTTTTCTGCTAGCACATCAAAGGAACGTGAGATGCTTGCAGCTTGACTCGAGCTTCTCATTTATGGGTGAAGGCCTGCAAAGAGAGAGTGATGAAAATTGTCATCAGCCACAAGCAAAAATGGAAAAGGAAAATGCAAGGGGCAGCAACTGTTAGCTCAAAATGCAAAAAAGTATGTATCCAGTACAGTTTGATAATTGGTCTACTGCACTGCACACATATAAAGTAACACTTTTACATTTCACAGTCAGTTCAGAAAACCACCAATGATACCACATTCTGAGTCACAGCAGGAAATGTGAGAATGCAATCAACTGCAAGTTTGGAAAAAGGTGCACTTACAACATATTTACAGCTGAGGATTTTTGGAAAGAGAGGTCAAACGAAAAGAAAAACATTTAAGCTGCAACTGTTAAGCAAGTCTAAAGAATAACAGTCAATCAGAATTTAATTAAACCCATCTACACTTTTTACTATCACAATTCTGCTACATAATGCACATAATTACGCAAAGATATAACCCAGCTGTAATCTTTACGCATCAGTATAAAACCTATCATGAATTCGAAGCACTTAAAACTTTAATCTCAGCCAGCTTGTGTTGAGAGCCCTCAGTACCAAAACAATTTACACTTTCCCAGCTTAACGTTGTCAGCAAAACACTTCTCCATGGAAACTATAGTGGTTTTATCAGCTCTGCATTTGGAACTCTGCTAAAATAAAGGCATGTGTGTAAACCATGAGGAGTCCATTTACGGTGCCAAGCACACAACACATGCAGGAGCGGCAGCTAAAACAGTTTCAATTACTTAGAATGGAGGGGGTTGGGATGTCCTACAATGTGGGCAGTTCAGATCCAGCGGTTCCTCACTCCTAGCAAAATTTTAACAATTATTCTGGATTTATGAGATTGGTCAAGGAAATACTGCCCAGGATTCTTTGCATTGGGGCTGCAGATCAAGGCCTTGCTTAGAAAAAGTGAGTCAACGAAGTGAAAGGGGGGGAAACCCAGCGGTCGCTTACATGTTGCACACCACCATTTCCATTTACTTTCTGAAGCTCTTACAACACAAAGTACAGAGTTGACAAATGCTTAAACATTGCATTGATGCAAATGCAATCATAGAAGGATTGGTGTCTGTGTATGCATGAAGGGTGTGAGTTGTCATGCTAACAAGCACTGAAGTTGTGATTAAGGATCCATAACATGTTTGTGCAAGACACTGAGAAATATGTGGAGTCCTGCTTAAACTGTCAGGTACATTTTTTTGGTATTCAAAAGCAGAGCTACCCAGCCTTTCAGCCAACTACCATACTAGGCTTTAGGTTTTTATTCCACTCTAGGAGCTAAACCCTATAAGCCCTATAAAATAAGATTAGATCAGTATAGAAAGGTACCCATGTTTACTCTAAGAACTTTCTGACTATACTAATATCACTACATACAGTAGAGAACAACAGAACAGCAGTGGTTTCACATCACATAGTATACCAGACACTACGTTAGAATGCCAAGATTCTAGATATGGCTCACAAAATAACATTGAACTGCAAAGTGTCAACTGCGCACACTTCCATTTACATTTCCTTGTATCCTTTCAGAGACACCGAAGAATATTTAGGACAAGACATTTATTTATATACTGCTCCCAAAAATTACTAATGAAATATCCCCTAAAGTTTGTGGTCAGTGAATTATATAGTTATGCATTGAGAACATGATGCCACACATCTTTAATAAATTTACAATTATGAAGACTTGAACTTAAATATTTGTTTTTGTTACATACATTACTGAGAATAATAGATCTGATATGTTTGTGTGATTAAACCTATTAATGTAAAACTATGAATACTCTTTAAGACCTACAGTGACTCATCTTATTTAGTTATCAGTAGCATGTTTGACTTTTGAATAGACATGACCTACAGTAATAAGCTAAGTATTACTATATACACTACTGTTTCCCAATGGTCCTCAATGAAAACAGTCCTAGGTTAAAATATTTTTATAAAAAAAACAAAAAAAAAAAAACAACAACTAAGGCTATTCTAAAAGACTCATTTTCTCCTCAACTGTTTTTTTTTTCCTGGCGGTTGTGTAGTTATATCTTAAAATCAAATTAATATTTAATTCTAGAGGATTGGAGTATCAAACAGTTCAGCAGCTAGTGACAGAGAAGTTCAATAAATAACTGGGAAATCACCAACCCCACCAGACCAGGCCTAGACCTATGCCTAAATGGTTATTAGATTTTTCTCACTAAAGAAACTTATTTTGTTCAGCTTTTATTAATAACTAGTTCTCGGCAAGGAAAGAAGTCATTTGGAACGAAAATCTTCCTGGAATTCACCAAGTGCCGACCCTGGACAGGGCATCAGTCCATTGGAAGGTCCTTTAATATCATCACTCAATCCCTCTGTTCCAAACCTAGCCCTGTGGTTGAACGAAGGTTCTCGGGAACTGCTCTTTTCAACAACTGCCCACTGTTTTTTTTTACTTTCTCAAACTTACTTTTAAATAGTATAAGCAATTCCTCCCCTGAAGGGCTGGGGTCCAACAAAATTTCCCAGTTCAAAGACACCTGATGACCTCCACAAAGAAAAGGGAAGATCATTAACATGTGCCTCTAGCAGAGACCTGCAACCTTGCCCTAAAGTTCCCTTGGGGGAACTAATTTGAGGTAGGACTATGCAAAAGAAAAAGGTCAAAGACTCTAAATTGTCTGCTGCCATTCATAAGTGCATGTGTACTTTGCTAGTAGTAAAATAAGAAAAAAGGTAAAGTACAAAGCCATTTGGAGCTCTGGGGTTCTCTGGGTGGGTCGGCTTAAAAAGCCCTCAGGTATCTATACATTTTCTGGACCTCTTAACAGTGTACACGATATGGAGATCCGTTTTATACCGTATTATGTCTCCTGTTTTGACACGATGTGTAACATGGTGGCATGCGGTTAGCAAGGCTGGACTCTAAACAATCTTTAGGAGTTGAGAAAATGCGTGCACATGTATATGCAAACATGATCCTTTGGATAGGCTTTGGATAGGCTAAATGGTCTCAAATTAAGACTAATTAAGACTAAAAACAATCCACAGGGAGTGCGCAACGCCGTGCCTCCTGCATTAACAAGACAAAACAAGATACAACGGCAAGCCAGGCTATAAAGCTCTTTTAACAGGCTTGTAACGTCAAGCGCCATCACCTAATCTCATTCCTGTCTGAATGCAAACAGCAAGTCTAAAGCAAACGACGGACCGAAGCTCAGGGTTTGAAATGGAAATGTGAATTTAAACCATAAGAGCTCAGCGTTGCGCAGTACTCACTATAAACGATCCCTTCCTGGACCCCCTTCCGAGACCAGCCAGCTCAGCGCGATTTACGACAAGTCCTTTGTGGCAGAAACGGGATTATGTACTCACTAATTCCGTAGCACAGTGCAACAAAGTGAGAGAGCCGCGCTGTTTAAAAGGCGAGCACGGGCCGGGGGATATTAAAAAAAAAAGTCGCCTGCTGTGAGGCCGTAGTACCGCCTAATGATCCGACTTACCAACTCTGCCAAACTAAACTAGCCAGATCAGACGTTACTTTCGATATGACAAGATAGTTGGAGCAAACCATAAAGCACGCCTGAATAAACAACATCTAAAATACGGTTTATATTTGCACGGGCACCCAAGGTGTTAGAGCAAGTTAGCTTTCAACTCCAGCAAACTGTAACAGGGTAAGTTGTTTACAAATCGCACATCCGATCGCCACCATTTTGGTAAACACTGCAAACGCAGGCGCTCCAATCTGCTTATTTTAAAGATCCTACCTTTTTGCTGGGAGGGGGGGGGGTCCGGTCCGGATGGCAGAACTGCTACAGGTCTCCGCGGGCACTGTGGAGAGCCATAGCACAGAAATGACTGCGAGCACATCCAAGGTTGAGTCATGCTATGCTGACCTCACTCCCGTATTACTCAAGACCTACACAAACACAACAAGCCCGACTTAAACATTTCGCTCGTTTCCTGCAGGATCCTGAGATCTACCAGCGATCATGAAGGTGCACGCGATATAGATACGCCTGCGTTAGCTCGTCTTTAAGCGCAGACGTTGAAAGTGCAGAGTCAACGCACTATCGAACAACACATTTCTGTTTCAGCTCCAGTCTTGTGATCCCCAAGTCCACTAAGCCTCGCCTACTTCCGTTACCATATAAGGGTATGGCTTCCATGTGGCGCTGTGAGCGCAGCAACTGCGCCGGGTTGTGCGGGAAATTCCGTCAGAGGGAAATGCGCTGCTCGGTCACGAGCGAGAAGTCAACAATGCGTGCTAATAAATCCCCGGCCACAGACAACGGGTCAGGCTGCTTGAAAACAGCATGGATGAGCTGCAGTAAGACGAAACGAGTCACATCAACCTAAAAAGTGCACTACAAATGAATTGCACACTCCCTGTTATAACATGCTGTCCTACAAAAGGAGGTAGAAGTAGTCCCATTTCTACCAAAGGCATTAGCTTTCTAAAATGATTCGGATTTTTTTTTTGTCTTGTGTGCAGTGTCACGGGCTGATACACCAAAGAAGTGTAGATGGAGCTGTGTATTTTGTTCAGCCAAATGGGCTCAATTTAAGCTAATATGCCTCTAGATCAACCTCAAAAGGAAGCCCTTACATAAATCCTTAAATTGGTCCTTAAAGTGACACACTAAATACACCATTTGAGTAAAAACTGGACTTTTGCAATACCAAATGGGCAAATTATTTAAACAATAAGTCTACTTGTGAACTTCTATGACTGTGATTACTCCGATTAACATCTGAGTCACCCTCGGAATGGCTTTCTAAAGGGGATTCTTCTGAGAGTTTGTTTCTACATACGTTCTTTATGCTTGTAACAAACCACTGGAGAATAAAGTGGAATTTTTATAGTCTAGTAAATGAATTAAAAAATAACTGAACTCCAAAGGTCAAAGCATTACCATGGACAGGTGTGCATCTTTTCGCCTCTATGCCTGTGACAGATTAACATCTGAGTCACTGGTTGCACTTGCACATCTGTTAACAGGACTTGCCAGTTATGTTCAAATTCTTTTCAGACAGAAATAGTTCTTTGCCAGTGACTAATTTCAGTACCTGTGTTGTCAGGGCTGTGTCCCCAAGTGTTCAGTGTCATGCTCAATCTATCATGTAACACAGACCTTACTGCTGCGATGCTTAGCCTCTATCAGGATTACCAGATTAGTATCAGAGTCAGAAACAGAGTTAGTACCAAGTAGGTTTTCACGTACAAGGAACTTGTATTGGTGAACTGATGCGTGATGTAAGAAAAATATTAATACGAGTAAAAAATATAAAAGTATCTGCACAATGCATTAAGGAAAATGATTGTTATATTAAACTAATACATAATTGAATTTGACCTGTTTGGGAAAGTACAGATGTTCACAGTATCAGTTATAGGATATGATTTTTAACGCCTTTCCACAGCTATATACATTCACTGGCCACTTTATTGGGTACACCATTACCAGGTTGGACATGCTTTTGCCTTCAGAACTTCCTTAAGTATTTGTGGAAAATATTGAGATTTTTTTACATATTAAAATGATAGAATCATACAGTTGCTATATATATGTAGGCTGCACATTCATTATGCTAGTCTCCTGTCCCAACACATCCCAAATGTGATCTACTGGATTAATATCTGGTGACTGTGGAGGCCATTTAAGTACAGTGAACTCATTGTCATGTTCAAGAAACCAATTTGAAACGATCTGAGCTTTTTGGTGTGTTATCAACAGTAAGTAGTCAACAGAATAATACTACTAGGCATTTAAATTATGCTGAATTGGTATTAACAGGTCCAAAGCGTGACCAGATATCAGCCTTACACCACCAGCAGCCTGAACCACTGAAGCAAGGCAGATTGGATGCATATTTGTGATTGGATATTGTCTATGTACAAATTCTGACCCTACCATTAATCATTTTGCAGCAAAAATAAAGACTCATCAGACCAGACAATGTTTTTCCAATATTCTATTGTCCAATTTTGGTGAGCCTGTAGTCTCTGTTGCCTGTTCTTAGCTGATACCACAGTAAAATCACAGTGATAACTTAAATTAAATTGATAGCTTTAAAATCCCACAAGATCAGCAGTCTATGAAGTACCAGCCAGTCTAGAACCAACAGTCTTGGCACATACAAAGTGCCTATGTTGGCACACTTGAGTTACCTTTCTTCCCAATTCTGATGCTCGGTTTAAACTTCAGCAGGTTTTCTTGACCACAAGTGATTGGTTGATTAGATATTTGCATTAACGAGCCTTTGAACACATGTACCTAATAAAGTGGCAGGAGTGTACTGTGTACAATGTTATACTGTAGGTGTGGGATGACTGATAATAGTTGTGAAATCACAACTTTTTGACATTGTGCTACTTGTTTGCAAAATTATCTTGGTTACTCTAAGGATGCTGGTATTAAGCCAGCATTATGAATCAGTTAATTCTACAAGCACTAGTGTAAGTATTTAATAAACCATCAGATAATGTGGAAATAAAATGAATGAGTGCATCCAAAACAAAATAAAGTTATGAAAGCTATCTAGTTTGAAATACAATAAGATATATTCTGCTTTTGAGTGCACAAATAAGAAAACTTCCTATTATTCCAATTCTGCTCTGCTTTTGATGTTACTTACATGGTATAGTAAGTTGGCCAGTACGTCCACACACAGATCCTTTTTCTACATAGTCATAGTCTTATAAAAAGAGTTCTATCAGATGCTTGGCTTCTTTAATGCATGCTGATTTATTTTATTTTGATTCTACACTCGTTGTTGCATTCAATTGGTCCCTTCATTAAAGGCCAAACAAAAAATGAGTCTTAAAAGTAGGTGCATGTTTTTAACGCTGGTGTTACATGTACCAGCTACAGAGCCGTATAGAACAAGAGCTACAGGCATGACCAAGCATGCTTGCCAAGAGAAAGCAGACACTGGGCTGCGATAGACATGTGTCAGGCGAGAGTGCATACTGTCTCTGCTGTGGCTTAAAATAAAGTGCAAAGCCAACAGACGTTCGTTCAAGGTTTTAAACCCATACTAGTGTAAGCACTCTGACCCATTAAATATTTTAGGCCACTTTAGGTGATAGAGTCGGCAATTGTTACACATAGGATCACATTCCTAATTAAGTATGCTTCTCATTTAAACCAGGAATCTACTAATGAATTGTCAACAGCTTTCTTAGAAAGTACCACTGCTTATTGGGACAGGTCAGCATTAGCTTCATACAAATCATGCCATTACAGTAAGAAATACTTGCTATCATTTTCAGATTATGATTCAAATTAAATGCATATGGACCATTTCTTATAAATGAACATATACTTTACTCAGTTAACACTCACAACAACATTTCTGGTTATAAAAGAACCAAATGCATATTCTGAAACGCTGGCACTGTGTATTTTAAGAAACAACGCACAACAACGTGTGTACTTCACATGCACTTCTGTCATTTCAGCAAGGAACCACCCAGAGAATTATGTTAAGCTCTGGATCATCTTTCATCATTTTGCAGCAAAACAGAAAACAAAGCTGACGAATCACGTCGTTATTTCTATTTACAGTGCATTTAAAGCGTGCATGAAATTCACTTATAACAGTACCTCTGTATTTCAGGTCGCACTGCTATGGTAGAAGCTGCTCCACTTCGTGCTATTTTCAAGAGAGGAGGGAAAAAAAAAACTTTCAAGCGTCACTTCCTAGTTTGTAATATGAGCACTTCGCTGAACAGAAAATAGTTTTACACTTTACCACCAAGAGAACTGTTCTTCTATTTATTTTAGTACATGCACATTGCAGATGGCACGTGAGATGTTCAACTATGAATCCCTTACATTTCGAAAGTGAAAACACGTTGAAGGTTCAACCGAACAGGGTTTATTAGCGATTAGGGTTACCTGGATTCTCTCATACATCTCCCACACCCAGATAACCCAATTCAGGGTGATAAGGCAATGGGGAGGGTGCAGGGTTAGTAAGTACCTCTGGATTCACCTCAGCAACAGTCATAGCCATGGTGACACCCAAAAGGAAAGGAACCCAAAGGAAACCTAAACAGACAAATGAAGAGCATGCAAATCACACATAGGCAGCAGCTGGGTGACAGAGTGAACCATTTGCCCCATAGTCCAGCTTGTAGATTTTTTAGCATCTTGTAAAATGCTGCTATTATAAAGGGTATACCTGAATAGCAAAAATGTAAAAATAAAAATAGCATTAAATTGTCATGCAGGAATTATTTAGGACTGTACTGGTGACTATAGACAGCAAACAGTGAAATCCCAGTAATACCAAGCTGCCATTGTTGGACACCTGAACATGTTCCTTAACACATCATTTATTGGATTGTACACTATGACCTCATTGTACACAGTTACAGCTCAAACTGTCTTTTGAATTGGTTCCCAATAGGCTAATCATACACACCCTATTAATACTGTACTAATACTCAGTCTACTACCAATACTTTGGCTCAGTACTAATACTAGTACGAATACTTTGACTCAGTTCTAGGTGGAATGATGTTGGAAACAGGCGATTCTGCTCCTATCGAGATTCTATTGAGGGAAGGTCATAAAGATACACTGAACTCATTGTCATGTTCATGTCTCAAAGCAGTCTGGGGCCATGTTTTTGGAAGATTGTGAGATAATCATACTGGAAGTATCCATATAAAGATGAATCAACTGTGGTCATAAAGGGATGCACACAGTCAGCCACAATACTCAGACCGGCTTTTGTATTCAAACGATGCTTGATTGATATTAATAGACCCAAAGTGTTCCAAGACATCTTCTCACATCACTACACCACTTTCACTAACCCTGTCTGCTGACACAAAGCAGATTGGGTCCATGGACTCATGCTGTTGGCGCCAAAATTCTGACCAAACCATCTGTATGCCTGAGCAGAAATCAACCAGGTTATAAATCGAGTCTGTGGGATATTCAGAAGCACAGAGCACAGGGCACGCGCGCACACACACACACACACACATAAATAAACTGTGGCATCGTTTACAAACCTCAATTAACCTAACGCATGTGCTTGGGATTTAACCACAGAGCCCAGAGGAAATCACACAGAAATGGGGAGACTCAAACTCCACATAAGCTGGGCGGGGACTCAAAGCTATGAAGCAACATCGCTACCCCTGTGCCACGTTCCGCCCTAGCTTTATGTACTGTATAAACTATGCAGGGATAAAACATTCGAATATGATTAGCTCAACTAAAACGTATCACGTTATAACACACTAAAT
>JAVSBV010000147.1:4407544-4419445 GCA_033117975.1 Parotocinclus spilosoma | reverse complement strand
TCAAGTCTCAAGCAAGTCCCAAGTCACTGTGGAAAAATTCAAGCAAGTCAAGTCATTCAAATTATTATGCCCTAACTTGCTAACGTTCTGCTAGCCACTGATTAGCGTTAGCTTAACAGACAGTCATTTACCTCTCTCTGCGGGCTTTGAAATGGCAAATGAAGTTCGTGTCGTGTCGCTGATTTTGGTACTGCAAAGCCTGCACGTTGCTGTTCGCTTTTTGTTCTCGTCATCGACTACATACTCCTTATTATGTATTGTTATTATTATCCCATAATCCAAATTGTATTGTTTTAGGAGCAGCCGCGTCCATGATAAGGGCAATCATCATCTCTGCTGGTCTGGCGCATTTTTATGGGTTGCCAGGTTTAGGCGCATTGCAAATCTATATATCTATGTGTTTGTTTTAAACAATTGCAAAACAAATGATTTTGTTTTGTAATGCGCGTGTATATCCTCTTAGGATGTACAAAATACAAACATTTAATAAACTATGCAAGCCATTTCTAGTTATCTGTGCCAAGTCTCAAGTCATGAATACCAAGTCCAAGTCAAGTCGAGTCTTTTATCAATGTTCATTAAGCAAGTCTCAAGTCCTTAAAATCGCGACTCGAGTCCGACTGGAGTCATGTGACTCGAGTCCCCTACCTCTGTCAATTAGCCTAAGAAGCATATCTTTGCATTGTGGGAGAAAACCGGAGTAGCCGGAGTAAACCCACGCAGACACGAGCCGGACATGCAATCTGCACACAGAAAGGACCCAGACTGCTCCACCCTGGGACTGAAACCAGCACCTTTTCGCTATGAGGCAGCGGGGCTTCCCACCGAGCCACCATGAAATCCTCTTGGTTGACAGATTTTAATGCATTTTTAGCAGGGGCATCACCAGTCCCCCACACGTCCCAGTAAAATGTTGCTGTGCTCCACTACATTCACAGCAGTAAGCACTAAATTTAATCCTAAATTGCTGCTATGAACTACATAACATGGCATATAAATTCACTATAGGCCCTACAGTTCCCACAATGCCCCAACATCTTTCCAAAAGCGTTTTAAAAGAATCTCAGATAATAATGCCTAAAAGCTTTTCGTTTTTGGCTACGTACAAACAAGCAAAAGTACATATTAGACCACTAAAGCAAAATGTATCAGTTATGTTAGAATTAATTACAAAATAATTAATGCAATTAATAAAATGAGTGCTCATTCATTAAATATTCATGGCAGAGTAAATCCCTTTAGATACAGTGTAAGAGGCTTATTTTTACGCACAGTTGTGCCCTTGCGATTGATTGGCTAACAGATAGCTACAGCTGTGCCCCAGTTTTACAAGTAGTCTAGAAACACCCCTGATCTCTAGCACAAACTATCATTCCATACTGATCTATTTCTCTTACCTTTAAATCCTTTCTCCACCATTGTTTTGAGAAGCTCTGGATTTCCTCCACCAAATCGAGAGCCGAAAGCTTTGCCCAGGTCCTCGGCTACATGAGCAGCTACGTCAATACCCACTTCATCAGCCAGAGTAGCAGCACCTACTGGGAAGCCAAAGCCTGTAGTCAGGGAATCCAGCTTCTTAGGGTCCACGCCTTCCTGGTTTATTTGGGAGTAATAGAGTTTTAGCATTTTAATCGTTGAGAAAGGTGATTTTGTTTCATTCAGAAATATTACCAATTGAAAGAGCTCTCAAACCTGGAGTACACGCACTGCCTCCGCTAACATGGGTGCTAAGCATCTGGTGGTATAAAACCCAGGTCCGTCCTGCAACCCATAATTCAAGTACAACAAGAAAAGACCAGCTTTGTTAATTTCTAGGGTATTTCTTTATGGTCTTTACATTTAATTTAACACATGAAATATTTGCAGGACAAACAATGAGAATTAGGCCAATAGTATGACCTCTTTTAGGAAGCGGAAGCGGAAGCATACAATCTTCCCATACACCTAAATGACACAATATAACTCAGATTTCTACCTGCTCAATAAGTCATATCAACTTTTTACCCTGCCCTCCTAAAACTCCATAAACAAAAAGGTTTGTCAACTGATGAAGAACTCTTCTAACTTGCACAAATTCCTGACCTTAACTCCATTAGAGACCTTCAAGAGTGAGCCAGGGATTATTGTCTAACATCAGCAACTGATGTAACAGAAATATAATGTTAGTGGTCATTGGTAACCAATACAGCAACTTAACTAGGAAAATAATGTCTTTCACTAATAAAGTAATTCAATAAATAATACTAAACTGTAGTACAGGTATGCAGAGTTTAACATCAATCCGATCAACATCCATTCACTTCAAACGACAGAGGTCTCCTGAATTATAACAGGAAATAGAAAGCAGACTTGTATACATCAAATTTACATCTGAACGATACTAGTCTGTAAACTAGTAAGAGCAAACCCTTGCGACACCTGCTGACAGAAAAGAAAAACGCAGTCGAAGGCAGAAAGTAACAACGTTAGTGTTTTACATTTTATAAAAGAAAAACAGGAATTCTAGTTATGTTATTGTTATTTAAAAAAAATAACTATATGCAAACTGTCTAAACTACACTGCTGAAAATTAGGGGATATTTCAAAATGATTGTGAAAAGGAACTCAAAGGAGCTACTGGACAATCACTGTCAGTATGTTTGGGGTGATCGTACACTCTACTGAACAGTCAATGTGTGGTACTCTCATCCAGTTCTGTTCACCCCCATTAATATATTGGTTTGGCCTTTTAGGAAAGTGTAATATTGTGAAGTTGCTTTGAGACAATACTCTATTGTAAAAGGCGCTATATAAATAAAACTGAATTGAATTGAATATATCACTTGCTACTCAATCGTGATAGAGTTTGCATATCATTTGCATAATCAAACAACTCCTGACTTTTCATTTGCATTTTCATTATCTTGTTTAATCAGAATGTTAATTTTTTTTAATCGCTTAATATTCATTTTGGAATATCGCCTATTTATGTGAGCAGTGCAATATGTATTTATGGTAATGTCCGGTCAATATCATACGTTACAGAACATGATGAGGATGTTCAAATTCAAAAGCACACACCTGAAGTAACACACTAAATTAGAAGAGGAATTAGAAAGCAAACACATAAAAAGGTCAAAACCATCTAACAGTATGATTTTGAATCAGGAAAACTCACCCCAACAACAATGATGACTTTGCCCTGCTTCAGACCGAGTGCAACAGCAGATGCCGTTGTGTCCTTAGAGGTTTTATCTGTAGTAATGATCTCCAGAAGCTGCATTTTGTCCACTGGAGAAAAGTAGTGCATTCCAATGACCTGAAGCAAACCACATGAGTTAACATGAGGAGACAGACTGAAATTACTTTCAATTGAATAATGAGCATAGAAGACTGACCTTCTCTGGCCGTTTGCTGGCAGCTGCAATATCTTTGATTGGGAGGGCAGAAGTGTTGGAGGCGAATATACAGTGTGGAGGAATAACCTGTACAAAACAGAAATAAACAAAACAATACATGAAACCTAGCCCGTGAGGACACAGCAGTTAATGCTCTGCACTTAAAGATCAAGATAAAGATCCTTGTCATTTAAATTCAAATCCTGTTGCTGCCAAATCACTGAGCAGTGTGGGGACACTTGGGTTGCAGTGTTTAAAGAACTGGACTATTGACCTGAAGTCCAGGCTGCTACTGATTGTCTCTGAGCAAAGCACTTACCCCCCACAGCTGTTTAAATATTAAATGTTATAAATGTCAATTCGTTTAGGATAAACTGGTGGTAACATAGGTGACAAGCTTTTACAAGTCACATTTTATAATTCCATATTTTATCACTCTAGGATTAGGATCTCTGATTCCTTTTTAAGGCACGTTTATGCCTATGCCCCGTGTTCTGTGGGTACAGATATATACTGCTCACAAAAATTGGGGGATATTTCATTAGGAATATTCATCTAATTTTGTGAGCAGTATATTACAAAGGTAACTCTCCTCCATCAGGCACTTAACCTCTAGCCAACTGTGGGACCTTTGAGGTGGTGGACCAGAGAATTAGACTGCTGCACCTGATGAATGCCCTAATCACTAATTAATGACATTAATTTCAATCACTTAAATGAACAAAATACTTCACACAATAATCAATTCAAATCACTCACTAATCAGTCAGTCATGTCACTTTCAAACACTGATTAGCAGTCCATAAGTTTGGTTATTTCTTTCTTTTCATTTAACATCACATCAGCATCAGTGGCTATTTGTGGCAGGTGCACAAAAAGTTGAATTGATACGAGACAGATGCACTAATTTTGAGACAGTTTAAAGCAACCAATTAATGTAATTGCATGTCTTTATTAATTAAGCATGTGGAACAAAACCTGGAGCAAACCCACAGTCATGGGGAGAACATGCAAACTCCATACTTTGGCATGTAGATAGCCAGGGCTTTTAAATAAACCATTTCTTCGCATACCCACCAGTCAATGGCAGGGCACAAATGCACACTTCTTCACACCGGGACACTTTAGTCCTAGTCCTAGTCCTTTGAATGTGTGCAGGCACCTGACAGAACCTCACACAGTCGTGAGGAGAACATGCAAATTCCACAGAGGCAGCATCCAGGCCGCGATTCAAACCCAGGTCTTGTTTAACATTCTACAACCTGAAATCCTACTTACAGCTTCGATTTCTTTAATGACTTTGTGTTTAATAGAGATGTCCTCAAATACTGCTTCAATGACCATGTCAGTATTTTGAAATCCACTGTAATCCAGCTGTCCTGTCAGGTTGGATAGTATGCTGTCCCTCTCAAATGAGGTAATGCTCCTTTTCTTGGTCTTATCATTTAATCTAGGTGAGACAACCAGAAAGTAAATAGCATCAGGATAAATAGTGTATTCTTTATAACAAGTACATGCAATGCCTCTGATGTGGTACATGGATCAGTTATTTAACACTCACCCTTTGTAAATTTGCTGCTGCCCTCGGTTGAGTCCCTCTGATGTAGTGTCCTTCAGAATAGTGTTAACACCCTTATCTATAGACACCTGGGCAATTCCTGCACCCATCAGACCTGCTCCCAAAATGGCCAGAGTCCTACAGAGAATTTACAAAGCAAAAATAAATTAGTCACCAGTTTTGAGTTAAAGACAGATTGCAACGCGGAGACAAAGCTGTGGTGGCTTAGTGGTTAAGGTACTGGACTGTGGACCAGAAGATCCAGGGTTCAAATCCCACCTCTGCCACAGTTGGGTCCCTGAGCAAGGCCCTTAACCCACAGTTGCTTGTATTGCAAAACTGTATTAATTCTAAGTCGCTCTGGAAAAGGCCGTCTGCTAAATAACATAAATGTAAAATGAAGCAGAAGCACTTACTTAACCTCCTTTTCCGGTGCTCCAAATCGGTTCTTCTTGCAAGTAACTTGGCCATGATAAAGCCCAATAAGCGCTTTGGATTCAGAGGTCATTGCCAGTTTACCAAAATTCTGCAACATTAAATGTTCATAAGACAAGAACCACTTTTGTTTTACTTTAAACAAATTACACATTGTTTTTAGTGACTCTATTGTACCTGAGACTCTGCTAGATACCCTGCGTCTGAGCCCTGCTCCACCCCTGCCTTCACACACTAAAACAAGAATTGTGTTTTAAAGAAACAGCAAGACCCATGATAACAATAATCACTGAAAGACTAAACAAACCTTTACATACCTTAATTATTTTAATAGGTGCCGGGTACAATCCTTTTGTTTGTTTCACAACTTTTTTCTCAACGGTGTTATAGATCTGATTTCGCACAAATGGAAAGCTCATGACGTAATCTTGCACCTCTGTAAGCAAGTAAGATTTGAATGTGAGGTATAATAAAAAATTAAAAAAAAACAATACAACAACTAATAAGCTATATTCATATAAATATAAATAAAACACACTTTGCATCCCCTCTTGGCCTACTTTAGGTTGCTGAGGACACTCCCAGCCGGCTGATCCCCCCCCCCTTCTTCTTTTTTATATATTTTTTAAAAAATTTATATATTTTTAAAATTGTAATTTTTTTTTATTTTTATTATTATTTATTTATTTATTTATTTTTACTGTTTTATATATTTTAGTTATGATTATTTCTCTCTCAATTTAGGTGGGTAGGTTTGGGTGGTATGCGAAAGGGGTAGAAAATAAAGAAAAATGGGGGAAGGGTAAATAAGGAAATTGTGTGAAATTGTTTGTGTATGTATAGATTCTGTTTTTCCCCAATAAAATATATTTAGAAAAAAACAAAACAAAGCATTCAATCTTATCTAATTTCTCCATTTCCTTGTATTTTCTCTCCCCTCTCATCCCATTATTTCCCCCCATAACACCCCCCATCCTTCCATCCCCTTACTTCCTCCTAATGTCATTTCATCCTCTTTCATCCTTATTTTAAATTCCCATTCAATGTACCTATTTATCTCCCTCACCCCTTTTCCCCTCCTTCCTTTAGCTTCCTCCTGCCTGTCTTCCCATATCCCCCCTTTTGCCAGACTTGGAGTAAGCCACAGCAATTGTCGGCTACTTCCCTTCCCCTTTCCCCCTAGCCCTTTATCTACCTTCTCCCATGTCACTTTGAAACCTCTACTTATCAGCTGTAACCAAGCCTCCACCTTCCCCACACTCTCCTTGCCACCTTACACTCCCAAAACACGTGATGTATTGTCTCCTCCTTATCACATCCTTCCCGTGGGCATGCCTTCTCCTTACTTATTCCATGCCTATACATGATCTCTTTTACTGGTAGCTTTCTATGCACCACCAGCCAGTTCAGGTCTTTTAACTTATTCTCCAACTCCCGTGGTTGTACTCTCATCCATACATCGTCTTTCTCTATTCTTATTCTACTCTCTCGTGCCTTCCTCTCTCTAACTTTCTCATATGGCCTTCTATGGTCTGTACATATGTCTCTTTCCCTCACTTCTTTGTTCCTTTTCACCCATTTTGCTGCCTGCCCATAATGCCATGGTAGCTGTTCTGCCCTTGGCCCCCTGTTGTCCCATTCCATAATCCCTCTAGCCTAATACGCGAAGTACAGCTTCATATATAGTACCATCCAGGGAATTCCCCCTTCTTCTCCAGTGCATTCATTATACTTGCCACGTACACGCAGTCCAATTTTAATCCCATGTCTAGCACCCTTCAACCCCCCTCCTCCACCTTCCTATACATAATCTCCCTTGCAACATACTCATCCTTCCCACCCCACATAAATCGAAAAAGTTCCCTTTGCAGCCAACTCCTTCCACTTACAGGCAGAGGGTACACATATGCTAAGTATGTCAGCAAGGGAAGTATCTCATCTCTGATAATGAGGCTCTTACCTATATATGTCAAACTTCTTCCTGTCCACATTCCATTTGCTGGGTATGAACATTTGCTTCATTTTAATTAGCCTTTCCCCCCAATTCAGCCCCGCAGCACCCTCATTTTCAAATTTCACCCCCAATATCCTCATTGGTCCTTCACATAAGCCCCCCACTGCCGTCTTCCTGCCCCATATCGTTCCAAAAAATTTTACTTTCGATTTTTCTCTGTTTAACATGGCCCCTGATCCTACCCCAAATTTCTCCACTATCTCCAGTGATTTTTCCATGTCCCCATCCGTCCTGCACAAGATGGACATGTCGTCTGCATATTGCGTTAGCTTAACCCTGTACCCATTGGCTCCTGGCACGACTACCCCTTCAATCTCCTTTTCCCTTCTTATCTTTTCTGCCGCCGGCTTTATGTACATTAGTACAGTAGTGGTGACAGTGGGCACCCCTGCCTTACCCCTCCACCTGCTTCAAACCTCTCCCCTAAAAACCCGTTTATGCTCACTACACTATAAGTTCTCCTGTACATCGCTTTCACCCATCCCACCACCCTATCCCCTATCTCCATCTTTTCCATCACCCTATACAAGTACCTCCTATTCACTCTGTCAAACGCCTTAGCTTGCTCCAAACTTGCAATCATCAGCGGCACTTTTCTGTCAACTGACCATGCTATTACATCCCTGATAAGCTGTAGTTTCCACTTTGTACTCCTCCCTTCTACCCCACATGTCTGGTCCACATGTATGACATATGGGAGAGCTCTTCTCAACCTTCTGGCCAGCACCTTTGCCAATATCTTGCTATCAACACCAAGCATTGACAAAGGTCTGTAGTTGCCTAAGCATCCCCGATCCCCTTTTTTTATATAGGGATTACCACCCCTGTTCCCATTGTACCCCCCACTTCCCCTTCCTCCAAGATTTTATTGAAGAGTTCTGCCAAATCAACGCTAACCTCCTCCCTAAACTTAATATAAGACTCCCCTGTTAACCCATCTAAGCCTGGCACTTTGCCCTTTTTCAAACTTTTTATTGCCTCGCTTACTTCCTCCACTGTTATCTCTTTATTTATCTCCTCCCTTATCTCTCTAGGCACCTTCCCCTCTAGCCCAGCTATATACTCCTCTCCTACTTCTACGTCCACCTCCCTCTCCCTAAAATAATCCATATAGTAATCTGTGCCTACCTGCAGCATCTCCTTGATTTGCACTTTAACACACTCTCCTTTGTCTTTAAGCCCTTCTATCAGTCTCCCCTCTCTCCTAGCCCTAGCCTTCCCTATCCAGTAGGCGTCTATCCTTTCTCCTTTCTCCCTGAACTCCCGCCCTGCCACCATCATAAGTCTTTCTGCTCTCCCCTCATATATCCCTTTTATCTGGTTTTGTATTGTTTTGGTCTCCTGATCTGTCTTCTTCCCTTCATTCTCTTCCTCCTTTTCCTTTGCTAGCTCCCTCCACAGTTCTCTAAGTATACCCCTCTCTTCCCTCAACCTCTCTCTACTCCTCCTAAGTGCCCATTGCTTTAGCCTCCCCTTAGCTATCTCCCACCACTCCTGCATGCTCCTGCATAATCCTTTTTGACCCCTTACCCCCTCCCAGAACATTAAAAAATACACCTTTATTCCTTGCTTCTCAAGCACTTTTGCATTTAGTTTCCAGTACCCAGACCCATATCTTCTCCCTTCCATTAGCACTTCTACCATCACCAGGTCATGGTCAGAAAAACTAACCCCCAATTTCCTTCCTCCCACCACTTTCATCCCCCTACTCGTGAAGATCCCATCTAAAACGACTTTCAACACCTCTCGTATTTTTCCATGTAGCTCCTTCCATTCCCCTTCCAATCTTCCTCCCCGTATCCACCAACTTATACGTTTTCACAATTTCCTTCAACAACCTGCCCTCCTCTTCACCGGCTCCCATCAGGTTAACATTGAACCCCCCCCCCCCAATCACCAGCAGGTCCCCAGTAGCCCCCATTAAGTTCACCTTTTTAAAGAAAGCCTCCTTCTCCTTCAACTTTTGAGACCCGTATACGTTAACCACTCTAAGTCTTAAGCCCCCCCAACTTAAATCTGCTCCAACAATTCTACCCATTTCACCCCCTATTACGTGTCTAATTTTCATTCCCCATCCCTTAAACAAAATCCCAACCCCTGTATCATGCACCCCCCCTATGGACCAAACCGATTTCCCCCATTCCCAATTTCTTTTAAAAATTTTAACATCCTGTAAATATTTTAAATGTGCCTCCTGAATGAAACAAATGTCCAAACCTAGGTCTTCTATAAAACTTTTTCGCATTTTGCAACCTTGCATTGACGGTTCCTATTTTCAGTCTCTTTTCCATCTTTATCCCAAAAATAAATAGGTACTTAATGTATTACAGACCAACACATTCCCTATTTACCCTTCCTCCCCATTATTATACCTCAGTCTCTTCATAGTTCCAGGTCCTTCCATTATGTCCTTTTCCACCATTCCATGTCCCTAGTGGTCCCTTGAGCATCGTGCTCCCCTTCCCCCTCCCCACTTGTAGACTCCTCTGTCGTTGGTGCCTCCTTCCTACATCCCTCCCCTCCTACCTGTCTCGCTCGCTTCCTCTTCTGCTTCCCTCTTGTGTTCTACTTGCTTCTTTTGCTTCTGATTGCTTCCTCCTCCTCCCCACTAGGTGTCATCCAGCCCTGCATGCTCTCCTCTTCCTCTCCTTCTCCTCCTTTCTCTTCTCCCACACCCAACATGTCTGCCTCCAGCTGTACCATGTGCTCACTTCTCTCCAGCTCCTGTTGTATGTCACCTACCTCCATGCCCTCTCCACTCGAAGCTGCCTCGAGGCTTTCGGTCCGCTGTTCTCCAGCCTCTGTCCCCTCCACCTCAATCTGCTTCCGATCTCTTTCATTATCAGTGGCCTTCTCATCCACACCTTCCACATCTTCTCTTTTCCCTCCTTTGTTTGCTGCTACTCTCTCCGCCCCCTCTGCCATACTTGTTCCAGGTTCATCGCTTTGCTAATTATCCCGGAATAGTCCAGCATAGCTGCTCTTCCTACTTGGACAAACCCGGTACATATGGTCCTGGCTGGCACACAAGCTGCACGTTTTCGGGACTGTGCAGCTTCCCGCCTTATGTCCCTCTTGTCCACACGCTCTGCACCTCAAGCCATTACACTTCCCTTTACAGTGCCCCTGGGCTCCACATCTACGACAATAGACAGGTTGGCCAGGATACCACAAAAAAACCCTGTGAGGCCCAATAGCGAAGCTGCCTGGCGGGTGTACCACGTTTCCGGCTCCTGTGGCATCTATTCTGAGCCTCACAGTGTACTTTCTCTTGCCTGTCCAAATGCCATACTTATCGCGTAGCCTCTTGCCTCCAGCCACTTCAGCACAATACCTTTTGAGGAAGACTCTAATATCCTTCTGGCAGAAACGGGTTGTACACATGTATAATAAGTGGCACCTCCTCCATTGTTAACAGAGGTACTATCCGCAGTCCTTTCATGCTCTCCTCCTCTCGGATTTTGTTAAGCTTTCTGTGGAACTACGAGCAGGCTCTTGGCGAGATCAATGTAATGTCCACGAACCCGGCTCTCACAAAATCCTGCAGTAGATGTCCTCCACCGGTGTTTTGCAGCTCTCCCTCACAATCTTTGTTACAACATAGTCTCTGCCAAAACGTGCTTTCTCCGTTATGGCTCGCCTTCTGTGTCACCTCTACAGCCTTACTGTATTTCTCAGCCGTGCCAACCTGGACGACCCTGTCTCGCCTTCTCTGTTCATAGTGCGTATTACACTTGATCTTAGCCAAAAGGCCGAGAAGCAATAACCGGAAACACTTCTAACATTTATTGTCGAGATTGTGAGAGCCATGAGCACTTGGTTTTAAAACAATAAAAAGGTACCTAAAGCTTAAAAGACATTCATAAAACAGACAGAGGTATGTTAAAACGTTTTAAAAATTATCCCATTTCTTGTGAGACTTGCTCCTCCTTGATCTCCACTAATCTGGGATCTGGAGGTTTGCAAGTCTCCCGCGCTTCAGAGGTCACAGAGCGAAGCTCTTGTGGCCCCTTCGGCGTGGATGTTCTAATCTTTACTTGCAGAAAAGACACCTCGTTAGGAGAACCACAGGGCCACAATCGGTCCAGGTCCTCCGAAGAGGAGCTACCTGGCCGATGTATCGCCCTCTGTCTCTCCTCTGTCCCAGACAGAGGAGACTCCGCAGGCCTTTTCCACAACTGAGATGAAGGGAGTTGTTCACTCCTACTGGAGGCCACACTCACCTCCGAAACTGTCTCCATTGAGGTTTCTGTATCATGCTTTTCCGCCTCTTCTTGTTCTCTATCCTCTCCCAGTTCGGAGGGCGTGGCCTCCAGTACCTGCCCTGGCTCTTCCGGGTTGTCAGCTCCGCCTCCTAATGCATGGCCAATCCCTGGGGCTGGCAGGAGATTCGAATCTCCCGCCAAAACCCCAGGCTCCGCCCTTTCCTCCACCTGTTCCCTTTGTTCTTGGCCATGCTGTTGGGAAGCCATCTTGTTGGCTTTCAATTTGTTGGCAAAAGATCTAGGGCAATCTCT
>JAVSBV010000147.1:4391328-4402496 GCA_033117975.1 Parotocinclus spilosoma | reverse complement strand
CACACAGGCACACACAGGCACACACAGGCACACACAGGCACACACAGGCACACACAGGCACACACAGGCACACACAGTTTTGAAGATGTCATATCATCTCAGTGTATAATGCCTTGATAAAACTTTGGTCCTTTAGTGGAATTTTGTTTAGTTTTTCAAAATACAAATGAAACAAATGATGCTTATAAGCTTATAACGTCGAAAGAGAGAAAGAGAGAGAGAGAGAGAGAGAGAGAGAGAGAGAGAGAAAGAGAGAAAGAGAAAGCGAGAGAAAGAAAGAGAAAGAGAGAGACAGAGAGAAAGAGAAAGAAAGAGAGAAAGAGAGATAAAGAAAGAGAAAGAGAGAAAGAAAAAGAGAGAGAGAGAGAAAGAGAGAGAAAGAGAAAGGATGTGTCAAGGACGTAGAGTCAAAACAGACTATGCAGCACTGAACCAACATATGATTTAAAAATAAGCAGTACTGAACTCTAATGATCATATTTTATTTAAGCAGATCTATGTTAATGGATTATTTATGTACTGGCAGTGTATTAGTAGTTTTATTGCACTCCCGTTCAGTGCATTTAGTTGCATCTGCCTAACTGGTCATACTGGCCACTTTACACTGCGGATCCATGAGCAAAGGCAGTATTTAAAGAACTGTTCGAATGTTCATTACCTTAATTGTCAAGCTTGTGAGCTCACATTTGGAAGTAATATTCCTTTGTTTGATCCCTCCTACCTGTAAATAAACTGGTTCACATTCACTTCTTTAGTCTCTGTTTTATCTGGCTGATCGTCCATGTTGTTCGTAATACTCTGTCTGTCTGTCTGTCTGTCTGTCTAGCAAAAATTATCATGCGTTTCAGGCATCAAGCATTCGTTTGGATTCCATTTGATTATGGTAATGTCTGCTTAACGTCCATTCTGGGACAACATCCTGTTTCACAGAACATAACACGGATGTTCAAACAATGCAAACCTGTACTAGTATTTCTTCAACATCTTGATCTTATTTTTGAATAATGCTGTCAAACAGACACATCCCTCAAAATAAATGATGGGCTCTTGGTAACAAATAAAAAAAAGGTTCAACTTTGAATGAACTTAGACTCTGCGAATGAGAAAAATCTAACTTTTAACATAATTACATTTACAAATAAATCCCTCACCAAGAATTGCCACCAAAACGTGCCGCCATTATTGTTACCCCAAATACAAAATGTAACTAAAGTACTTCCTCCTTTAATCATTTACTATTAAGTTGATCAGTATCTAGGAACTTTCACACCGCACTAACTTCCTGTTTCACTGGAATATGTTTCTATATGATGTGAAACAGAGGCCTTTCTCAAAGTCATTCTTTGACATGGAAAAGACACACAAGAGAACACACAATTTCAATAACAGAATACTGTATTCCCCTTCCTGAGACTGTACAGTTAGTCTCACTGTCCATTTGACCCAGACAGCGAAGAGAACTGGCGTGATTTTGGGCAATAATTTTTTTAAAGAATTTTTTCTGTCCACTTAACACTATTCTCCTTTAGATCAGAATCTGACCACTGAAAGTACTCACATCCTCATATAGGCTCTCGTCATTTACAGACTTGATCTAATGCAGTCGATTCCGGTTAATTGGACCACCGGTTAATGGGACCAGCGGCTTATTCGGACCAAATCCTATTATAGAAGTGTAATCTTATTCGCTTATTTGGCCCAAAGAACATGTACAGTATGTAATATCCGTAAAGAAACTTTTTGTCTCTGGCATAATTACCTGAAAAATCCCGAGTTTCTTCCCCAGCCCTCTACTGCCACCTACAGGCCTTTGCCTAAAATTTCCATTTACTACAAAAAAGAAGCCACAAGTCGCCACTTAGCCACAGCAAAAGCATGTCAAATCATAAGTTTGGATAAGTTCTTTTATTGCTGCCTGGAATTTAGTAAGAACTTGGTTTTTTTTAGCAACATTGTGTTGTAGATTGTTTCGAAAAACTTGTTTGCAAATGTATTTTTTAATGAACAAAGTTCGTAAGTAACAGTAGTTCTTGTTTGTACGTTCGCTATGTATATCACAGAATAAAGGTTTAATAAACATTTAATATGTTACATAGCACGTCCCGTCTTGTAACATTGGGAATGTTCGTTTAATCGGACCAGCCGGTTATTAGGACCAAAACCATCACGTCCCGAAGTGGTCCGACCAACCAGAATCGACTGTACTTGTCAGGAACTAGAGGTAAGCCATCTACAGAACCACAATTCTGCAACCTAGACTGAGGATTCCATTTCTGTCCATTGATAAACCTTTTTTTGAGGAAGATTCCAGAAAACAGTGTGACGCTGAGGAATATTTCGACAAGACAAGTTCTCTGTATGCATGAATGAGCTTATTTCAGATCCAGATTTAAAGTTCGGTTTACAGCAAAGCTTTAGGTTACATTGCCTGTAACAAGAAAGTTCACATTCCAATACACTAGGTTCTTTATCATCAGAAGAGAACTCTGGTTGGACCGTAGTAGCATGGATGCCTTCGTCGTGGAAGATGGATTTGATGCGTCTGGCTATGTCCATGTAGGAGGCTGGGTTGTGGCACTTAATGTGAGCTGTGGCAATGATCCTGCTCCCAGCCAGTTGCCAGATATGTAGCTCATGAACAGCCAGAACTCCATCCAGACTCCTCAGTTTCATAGTCAGTTTTTGAATGTCAATCTGTTTGGGTACAGACTGCAGGAGGATGAGGGTTGACTCCTTCAGCAGCGGGAAAGTAGTGTATAGCAGGATGGCCACCATGATTAGGCAGAGCATGGGATCCAGGTAGAGCACCCAGCAGGGCCCCGCTACAGAGACACTGGTGCTATTGCTGGATAAGCTAACCTCATCTGCAGTCCTAAGTCGCTGGTGAGACCAGTAGGTGCTGTGGCATGGATTTATACATGTCTCATTCATTTCACATGGATTCCAAACAGTCATGAAAATTAGCGCATTTATTACTACAATAATAGAGCCAATGGCATCACCCATCACATGCAGGAAAACTCCGCGCATGTTGAGCTGGGACAATGACTCTGAATTGTGAGCCAGTTCCTCTAGTGAGATGTTTCCATTTAATGGAAAATCCGGTGTATGTCGTGAGATAATGTCTGAAAAACAATTATATTCACAATTAATAGAAGCAAAACATTACCATTAAGTTACATTATTATGGACATACAAGTATGCCAAACTTTTTTTTAACTTTACATATCCTAATCATGGTCACATGGGGATCCAGAGGCTATCCCAGATTGCAGACATAAGTGTGCCCAGGACTGGACATCATTCCATCACATGGCTGGAAAGGGTCGTGGTGAAAGGGGTGATCCCTGACTAGTCTCCCTTCTCTCAGAAGGGAAGGATCTGACAAGGCTCAATCCATGTTAACTAGCACTGCTGCACTAAACTAGAGCATATGATACAGTACAGGTATGCATCACTTTATGTCCACAATATAATATCTCACAAAAGTGAGTACACCCCTCACATTTTTGTAACTATTTTATTATCTTTTCATTGGACAACACTGAAGATAGGACACTTTGAGGCAATGTGATGTAGTCAATCCGCAGCTTGCATAACAGTGTAGATTTGGTGTGTCTTCAAAATAACTCAACATGTAGCCCTTAATGTCTAAACAGCTGGAAACGAGTACACTCCTAAGTTAAAATGGCCAAATTGTGCCAAAAGTGTCAATAGTTTGTTTGGCCACCATTATTTTCCAGCTGTGCCTTAACTCTCTTGGGCATGGAATTCACAGGTTGGCACCGAAATCCTCTTCCACTCCTCAATAACGACATCACAGAGCTGGTGGATATTACATCTTCTGTTTGAGAATGCCTTACACATGCTTAACAGGGTTTAGGTATGGCGACATGCTTAGCCATTTTAGCACCTTTTTCTTCAGTTTCTTTACAAGGCAGTGGTCATCTTAATGGTGTGTTTGGGGTCATTATCATGTTGGAATACTGCCCTGAGGCCAAGTTTACAAGGGGAGAGAATCACATTCTGCTTCAGTATGTCATTACATGCTGGCATTCATGGTTCCCTCAATTATCTGTAGATCCCCACAGCTCTCATGCAGCCCCACACCATGGCATTCCCACCACCATGCTTGACTGTAGGCAAGACATACTTGTACTTCTCACCCATCAAAACAACGCAAAAACTTTCATAAATAGACTGAATAGCCTACCTGTATCAATTCCATTCACCAGAACCTCTTTTTGGGGTGATTCCTCTGATTTCTGAGTATGTTTGCCACTGTGAGAGTGCCCGTGTCCAGCGTAAGCGTGGAACAGAAGAAGTCCCATCAGGTTGACAGCCAGTCCGGTCACCCCGACCCACAGCACCACCCGCGGGTTCTCAATCTCATGAGGCTCAGTGAAGCGCTCCATTGCCTCTAGTAAGATTGTGAAACAGAGCGCAATAAGAAACACGGCATTAACCATAGCGCCCATCACTTCTGCCCGGATCCAACCGTATGTGTTCTGACTGTTGGCCCATGTTTGATCCGCAAAGTGCGCCGCGAGCAATCCTACGAACAAAGCGATCACATCCGACAGCATGTGGAAGGAATCGGAGAGCATGGCTAGAGATGCGGTCAGTCTGCTCACCACTACCTCTACCACAAAAAAGCTCAAAGTCAGAACGAGCATGCACACCAACCTGGCACTCTTCTGGTCTACAGCCATGGTTCAGTCGGCTCCTAACGCTGAACATTTGATCCAGCCTTTACCGTCACCCTGCGCACTATTAGAGCATCACATCTGTACGGTGACTTGAACACACTGGTACTATGCACGATTTCTATAACAAAGTGTTAACATCAAACCAAAACCCAGACCTTCCCAGTATAACACAACACACACACAGGAATTCAACTAATAGGATGAAAATGACTCTACACCCAATCCACTTAACTTTAAACAGAGGAACTGCCTGAATTCACGCCTACTCTTTTCCTATTGGACGGATGTCTAACCAATAGCTTAAGTTTTGGCAGACATTCCGATCACTCCCAATGTCTGTAATGCTTAACTTGGTTAGGCCAGACTTTTTTCTTGCTTGTTTTGCGGATCCGCCGACGATCATATTTGAAGAATACAAAAAACCCACAAAATTTTCTTTTGGTATTTCGCGGATCCACCGCAGTACTAATGGTTGAAATTTGCTTTTTCCGTCCCCCGGTGGAGAGCCAACGGTATTGTTCTGTACATAATTTTTTTTTCCCAGATTCACTTTAATTTAATTTTATTTTTAAATCACATTTTTTTTTAAAATTCATGTATTCCTCCTTCCTTGTATTGATTTCACATAGTCCTTGAGAAATTGAAAAGTGCTGAAAAATACATATTTATTTTAATTTTTTCCTCCCTCCTCAGTAGATTCTTAAGTAGGGACATCCGAGGAACAAGCAATTAAATAAGTCTGGCCTTAAACGCGTGTATGCCCTATGTATTGCACTATACATTAAAACAGTAGCAATATGGATTTCAGCTCGGTGGGTAGCACTGCTGCCTCACAACAAGAAGGTCCTGGGTTTAAATCCCAGGGTGGAGAGGCCTGAGTACTTTCTGTGTGGTCTGCATGTCTTCCCCGTATATGCATGGGTTTACTCTGATTTCCTCCCACAGTCCAAAAAAATGCGTGTTAGGTGTCTCTAAAGTGGCCCTTTGTGGTGTTTGACTATGTGTGTGCACTACGATGGATTGGTGCCCCGTCTAAGGTTGTTCCTGCCCTTGCACCCAGATTTCCCACGTGCAGTATGGATTTCATCCTATATGACTTAAACAATTTTAGTCTTAATAGAATGCTGCTACTGCTTCTGCTACTGCCAGTAATAATATAACTTGGTGCTCTTTAATGACCACATTACGTTCTGTGAGAAAAGGTCCTTGACCAAAATGGTCACGTTCATAAAGGTCTAGAGTTAACATGAAATGTATAAAAAAAAAAAACTGTGCGAAGCTAAAATGCATCAGAGATACAGCTAAAAAATGCTGTGTTAAGTCTAAACAGTTACACATGCTAAATCTTGAATCAATTTATGAAAATTCACAATAATTATTTAGAAAACAATTTATATTGTGCTTATTTTTAATTATGTTTTAGAAAAGTATAAGGTTACTGTCTGGCCCTTAGGTGAGTCATCTATTGTTGCAGTTTGTGTTAGCCATCCTCTAATCCTTCATCAGTGTTCATAGGAGCCGCCTACAGGATGCTGATGGTTGGACATTTTTGGCTCTTGGACTACTTTTAGTCCAGCACTGCGGTGTCTGATAAAATACCAGCACAATGAACACACCACCACCACAACAGTGTCATTGCAGTGCTAAGACCACCCGGACCATTAGAGAACAGAGTACAGGGACTAAGTATGTTAAGAAACAGATGGACTACAGTCTGTAATTGTAGAACTACAAAGTTAATTTACATGTCAAGTGTCAAAAATGTCAAAAACACTAGCATTACTAGTATGCATTATAATTATTGTTGCTGAGGTAGTTTTTATGTTGTTTGGTCTCTTAATTGAAAGATAAAATATAATGAGAACAAAATAGCTGGTCTATGCAACAATCATCCAACAATCCTGCCAGCCCCCATTATTCTAGTGATAATATGTTTGTACTGTATAAATCATTTGCTTTCTTGTCCATGCATGTAGGCTATTCAGTAATGTTAATAAACCTTTAAACTGTTACTTCCTCAATGGCAACACAATTAAACGATATAGCAAAGGGCCACCGTTTCTGTGCTACTTTCTAAACAGTAAAAGTCAATTTCTTTGGTTAATAACAATGGCTCCACCTAGCGATCAATTAGCATCGAAATACAGTAAGAGAATATTTATGAACCATCACGCTCATGATGATCAGTCAGTCTATCAGTGTATTGTTTTATCATTTTATCACGTAGTCACGTTTCATAACAAAAGTGCTTTAAGACATCAGTAACAAAATGTATCCCTAATAATCAGAAATCTAAACAAGAATACACTTCTAAAACGTATGTTTTTTTAAAAAAAAGCTTATAAGAGTGTTATGAAAACACTAAACTAGAGGATTTCAATTATTCTAGACCTGTAACACAAGGCTATGGACTGTGGTGGGTTATAGAGGTTATAGTACTGTACCATGCACCAAAAGGTCTAGGGTTCAAATATGTTGGTTAAGCAAGTTTCTTAACTCACAAATGGACTGTAAGATGGGATAAGTGATTGTAAATCGACCTGGACATGAACCGATATGTAAATGTAATTCCATTCTTGTTTCTCTGCTGTAACATTTTAGTCTATAAGAAAAAGCACATTATTATTATCACCATAAAGAGATCATCTGTACTGTACTATAAACAATGGCAGGAGATAATTATCTTTCAGAAGGAAATGGCTGTTTTTGTGCTTAGCTATAACCGTAACCATAAATTATTATTAATAATAATAATAATAATAATAATAATAATAATACTGCTCATGCTGCACCTAGCATCAGTGACTATTAATAGACTCCTAACCCATAAGTAACTACATTTTCTCTTTTCTCTCCGAGGTGATATTCCGATACCAGTTTCAGCACCACACACTTAGATGCTCCTCCATCTCAGCATCACTCTACTGGTCTTTATTAACAAGAACCAGTCCTACCATGCCTGGGTCCTGCTAGAGTGCAGTAACCCCCGGCATCATATAATTATTAGGAGACTATGTGCCTCCAATAACTTATCGATGAGGACTCATTAACTTTCAGTTATTAATTTGGAATTTTATTACTAATTTCAATTTTATGATCAATTTCAAATATATTATTTTCTTCATTTTACTATTATTACAACTTAATTATTCAATTAACATCTAGTCCACCCATGGAGGTCGGGTCCCTTTTGAGTCTTGATCCTCTCAAGGTTTCTTGCTTCTTTATTCAGGGAGTTTTTCCTTACCACTGTCGCCCTAGGCTTGCTCAATTTTGGATTGGCCTTTTAAGATAGTAATTATAAATATATAATATATAAAGATTGACTAATTATAGTAAAAATAATAATAAAAAATAGGAGAAGAGGAGACTATAAGAAGAAGCATTTGTTGTTGATATTACTAGGCCTATATAAATGTATTTTTTTGTATTAGCAGTTTTTGGGAAAGATCCTCTATCTATCAATAAAAGTGCTGGCGCTTTGATCACCATTGTGTGTGTGTGTGTGTGTGTGTGTGTGTGCGCGCGCGTGTCTGAGTGTGAGTGTGCTGCGGCGCTGTAGGGTGTGGTGGATGAAGACTGTAAAAGGATGAAGGTGAGGAGATGGCAACCGCTGTATCTAGGATAATAACACTGTTCAAGCTTTCTTTTCTCTATTTCTGCCTGGATCAGTTTGATCGCTTGACTAGAGTTTAAAGGGATGGCCGTGTATATGGAAATACCCTTTTCTCCGAGAAGGATGCCTTTTGGACTACGTGGGAAGTTGGATGATCCGTCAAATGTATAGCCTCTCCAGGATATCGTCCTATTAAAGCTATTGAATGTGGTTACAGCATCCGATATCTCAAAATGTCCAAAAGAAACAGCGCGGTGGTGCTACGGCCGCGATCCATGTCGCTGGGAAAGAAAGCCGAGGCGGTGAAGGTAGTGGTCCGGTGCCGCCCTGTAAACAAGAAAGAAGAGGCGACGAGTATGGAGAAGATCGTAGAAGCGGATGTAAAGCTGGGACAGGTAAGCGTGCGAAACCCTAAAGCTGCCTCAGCACTGACCAAGACGTTCACATTTGATGCTGTCTACGATATGTTTTCCAAACAAAGTGACCTGTACGATTACTCGTGCAAACCCATAATTGACTCCGTTTTACTCGGTTTCAATGGAACTATATTTGCTTTTGGGCAAACTGGCACCGGGAAGACATACACCATGCAAGGTCTGCCTATGGACCCAGAGAAGAGAGGAGTCATACCAAATTCTTTTCAGCACATTTTCACTCAAATATCAAGATCTCAGAACCAGCAGTACTTGGTGAGAGTGTCTTACCTGGAGATATATCAAGATGAAATTCGAGATCTTCTTTGCAAGGACAATAATAAAAAACTGGAATTGAAGGAAAGCCCAGAATCAGGTGTGTATGTCAAGGACCTTTCGTCTGTTGTGACCAAAAACATCAAAGAAATTGAACATGTTATGAACTTGGGAAATCAGTCGAGGTCTGTCGGATTTACGAAAATGAATGAGAACAGCTCACGTTCCCATGCTATTTTTGTTATAACTATTGAATGCAGTGAAATGAGCATCAATAACGAGGAGCATATTCGGGTGGGGAAGCTGAACATGGTGGATCTGGCTGGCAGTGAACGTCAAAGCAAGACAGGTGCTCAGGGTCAAAGATTCAAAGAAGCTGCCAAAATAAACTTGTCCCTCTCTGCTCTTGGAAACGTTATCTCAGCCTTGGTGGACGGAAAAAATTCTCACATCCCGTACAGAGATTCTAAACTTACACGCCTTTTGCAGGACTCTTTGGGAGGAAACTCTAAAACAGTAATTGTGGCCACAATAGGACCAGCATCGTGTCACTATGAGGAGACCCTCTCTACTTTGAGATTTGCAAACAGAGCAAAGAACATCAAGAACAGGCCAAAAATCAATGAAGACCCCAAAGATGCCTTGCTCCGTGAGTTTCAGGAAGAGATAGCCCGTCTGAGGGCGCAGCTGGAGGAGCGTGGCATGCTGGCAAAAGAAAGGAGGAGGAGGAACAGTGTAAAAATGAAGAGAAGCTTGAGCAGTGGGGAGGTCGAGACACCCAGGAACAGAGAGGTGGACGTTGTAGAGACGGTACAGGAGGAGAGAGCAGAGGAGTACTGGTGGAAGCAGCAGATGGCCCAGAGCTCTGCCAGTTACAGTCCAGTGTTTCAGAGGAAACTGGGCACCTTGGATGAGAAATCACAGACTATAGAGGATTTACTGAAAGAACAACAGACCATAGAAATACTGATTGAGAAATACAAGGTTAGAGCTTGTCTATAGTTTGGTCATTTATATATAACATTGTTTTATTTCAGTTATTAAAAGAACACATCACATCTATTTTATACTTGTAGGCCTTGGAAAGTAAGCTTTTGGTTGGAGGAAAAAACATTGTTGACCACACCAATGAGCAGCAGAGAATGTTGGAACTAAAGAAACAAGAGATTGCTGAGCAGGTAATAACTGTAAACAAGCACTAGCCATGATGTTTTAACTGTTTTCCATACACAGTACACTTGGGACCTACCAGTGCACTGACACCCCCAAAGTCCCCATCCATGCTCACCCCTGGTCCCCAAACAAGCTTATTGTTATTACATATACATAGTCGTCTCAATAACCACTTTATTTCTGTGTGATCATTCATAGGAGCGTCAGGAGTGGGACATGCAGCAGCTGATGTTTGAGCAGGACGAAGAGACAGTGGAACTCAAAGAGACCTACTCCACTCTACAACAGGAGGTGGAACTCAAGACAAAAAAGCTTAAGAAGGTGAAGCTTTCAAACCTAAGCTTTTGTCTTAGTCTTATTGCATTTGCAATGAAAAATTGTTGGAAAAATGTGTGTGAAAAACAGTGAGGAAAATAGTGAGGTACTGTTCTCACATTCTGGGAGCTGATAAGAGATTTGAGGAAACTACATATTGTTGGAAATTGTAGGATATGAAGCATGTACAATTATTAGACCGTTCAAAGACAAACAACCTCTAAATGTAAAGTAAATGTGTAATAATTGTTTTGTTAAATGCTGCATTGTTAGCATGCAGGGAAACATGTTCTGCTTATTTAAATCCTACAATTACTGTATGTTGTGGACTGAAATGTGCTGATAAGCAAAGTTCTAACATTTTTTTCAAATTTTCTTTATTTTCTATTTTTTTAAATTCTTTTTTTGTGATTCTCTTAAGAATAATACATTTACTCTAATACATTTACTTTAACATATATTAAATATTATCATCTTATATCTTCGAAACATATACGAAACATATATATCATATATATATATATATATATATATATATATATATATATATATATAGCAGCACGGTGGCTCGGTGGGTAGCACAGCTTGCCTCACAATAAGAAGGTCCAGGGTTCAATCCCAGGGTGGAGCGGCTTGGGTCCTTTCTGTGTGGAGTCTGCATGTCCT
>JAVSBV010000147.1:4380212-4391228 GCA_033117975.1 Parotocinclus spilosoma | reverse complement strand
GATCACATCGATGAAGGACAGAAATGTGTGGAGATCGATGATCCATCAAGTTACCGAGGGTCAGCTGCGACTGTATGGTTAATATCATCATGAAACATAGAAATTTGATAACTTCACATATAACATCTAGGAAGCTGGGTCCCTTTTTGAGCCTCCCATGCTTTCTTAAGGGTTTTTCCTTTCCACTGTTGTCAAAGGCTTGACTTTTGGCTTTTGGATTGGCCTTAAATAATATACAATTGTAAAGTTGCTTTGAGACAATGCTAAATATAGAAATAAATCTGACTTTGACATGACTTGGTCACTAACCAGCCGTTTCACTTCAGGATACCAGTCTTTATTATGTTTACTCTTAATAAATTGTAAGCAATTTAAACGCATTTCCAAAATAAAATCTCAATACCTTGTTTATTAAACAGCTGTACAGCAGGTTGCAGTTGGTGAGAGCAGAGATTGGTGACATCATTGATGAACATGTGACAACAAGGCAGGAGCTGGAGCAGACAATTAACGAGCTGACACGAGAGATGAAATTCAAGTATTTTCTCCACAAATACTCTCTACTCTCTAAATCCTCTTCTACTTCAGTCCAAACCCAATGTCATTTTTGCATGTAATTTTATGTGTGCTGTGTCTGTAGGAGCCTCATCATTGATAACTTCATTCCTCCTGAGGAGAAAAACAAGATCATTAACCGCCTCCACTTTGACAGTGAGGAGGACCAGTGGAAACTCTTACCCCTACTTCCCTCTGAAAAGTGAGTAAAATGCTGTGTAACATACAATAGCATTAGTTAAGTATTGTTTAAAGAGTAAATTAATGTTTTAATGGCATTCTTTTAGCAATTCCCCTTGCATTAGACGAAGGCCAGTGTCTACAGTCGGCTACAAAAGGCCAATCAGTCAGTATGCACAGGTTGCTGTGGCAACTGGATCTCCATCTAGATACAGGGTTGGTATACAATGGCAATATATTATTCTTCTACTAGGAGACTTTAACAAATATTTATTAAAAATGCAAACAACTATCCAGTCGTGCATGTTGGCAATCCACAGGCTGAAAATGTCATGCTTCTGGAGCTGGATATTACACCACCAACGATGGTTCCACTTGACCTTCAAGGGGCTGAGATAAGGACACAAGATCTCCTCTGTGATTTTAGTCAGTACAGGAGAACAGCAACAGCATCACGTGTCATGAGGGCCAGATCATGGTGAGTGCAGTAGCTGCAAAACAACATTTCCACTACATTGAATAAACTTTGGTGCTCCTTTTCATCGCTTGCTTTGTAAGAATTCCACAGGTCATGAACAACTTCTTTAAACAAGTCTTTGTTTTCTCCCAAGGTATCAAGGACCAAGTCTGCCCACTTCTTCTTCATCAACCAGCTCTGTTGCCTCTGGGTTTAGGGGACCACCTTCTGCCACAGAAGCATGTGCAGCCATGCTTCAACCATAAGGTGGTTTAAAGGTGGTGATTTTGTGATGTTTTCAATGCACTGAAGGCTCTGCTAAAATTAGTTTGCTTTTTTTACGGCTTTGTTGCAAAATAATTCTGCCTTTAGTAGCTGTTGTTTTACCAGAACTTGTAAACAAGTCATGAAAGCACATTTTGTCCTGTTTATCTGAAACTTTGGTGTGAATGTATATTGTATAGTCATGTAATGTGGTTCCTGAATACAAAGTGGCAACAGATTATGGCTATGTTGCATGAAATGTGTCTGCAGGCTCATGATGTATGGACGTTAAATTAAGTACAGTAATTGAGTCATGGCTGATGCCTACATAATCAGTGGTAAGGATTTTGGGGCCAGTACTGCCATTATAACACTTTATGCTGCCAGACAAACCAGCCCACCAATTTCCATTAATTTAAGTTTTAAAGGTACACTTGTTTTACTCTTCCAGGTGAAATATACAAACTAAATGTACTAATGATGTATACTAATTAATGGTACATAATAAGAAAAAAAATCCTTTATATGCCAGGAATCAACGGTTAGTATGCATTATACAAGCATCACAAAATCAGTTTATTTTATCATAACATTGGAGGACTGAAAAAAAATCTGTGAAAATATACTGCTCTCAAAAAGTATGGGATATTTTAAAATAAAATATTGGCATAGGCTGAACCTTCAACCTTATGGTTAAGAGTACAGTGTGTAGACCAACTAATTAAACTGGTGTTTTGCTAAAAACACAAAGTAATACTAAAAATAATATGATCCATTTGTTGTTAGGGTTAGTCATTTGTACGTTTAGTATACATCTTTCATCTGGTTAAACAGAGAAAACAATACATTAATTTGATAAATCATTGTTACACCTTAAATAAGTTTACATTTTATCAAACACCACAGTGGTGCCACGCTAGTTACAATAAAGGTACAGGTCAGTATATTTCATTGTTTGGTTTTGTCTAGATAACCGTGAAAGTTGTATATTTATGATTTATGTCTGCCTTGACAGTCGATAGTGTGAATGACCACATATGTGATTGACTACATCAGTTAAGTTCCACTGAATTCCTATGTTTTACCAGCGTAACAGTTAAAACTGTGCCTACTGTATCACTCCTTTAAATACTATTTGAGAGCTTTTACATTAATCACAACTACCTGTTCAACCATTATTGCCCTGCAAAATACAGAAAAAAAATCTATATACAATACAAAACCCAATTATTAACATAATAACCAATTACAAAACAAAGGGCAACTGAAATTTTAATGACATGCTTTTTTCAGTAGGAATGTATCGTGCTACATTAAATAAAAATGAGCTTAAATCGCAGCCCATGCTAATGTAATGTTCCTCTGGGAGTTGCATTACAGTAAGGTGACGTCTCACTGAGGATCACATGACCCGCCGCTTACAGTAAAGAGCCAATATGGCAGAAATGGTAGGACTCCCATCATAACTGGAGCAACATTTCCACTTAATAGTAACACGGTCTGGAAATCGGACGGTTTCGGGGAGAACGACTGCAACTATGAGGGAAAGACAAAAGAATAAAAAGGGCAGGACGTGGGCGGAGGCGGCCAGAACGGTAAAACTACGATTTGTGTGTTTTGTTTTTGCTTGTTTTCGCTCTGCGCTCACACAGAGTTGTTTGCTTCCCACCTGTATTGGTACAATTCCCGCCTCTGGCCATTGGCTAGTAGTTTATTCTGTCAGATTGGCGCCCAATCGTAATCAAGAGCGGTTATAGGGAATAGGAACTAGTAGCCAGTCATAAGGCAGACGGCGGATTTTGGACAGAATATGGGTGCATCGCGTCTTGCACAGCAGTGTTAATGAGTTTATTACCTGCTGCTGCAGATTTTAGTGCCAAACCAAATGTCTTCGGATTAAATAGTGAAACTGGACGTCACATTATTATTACTGGCTGTATGCTTTAACATGCAATTGTACCCTTATCTAAACATCTGGACCAAGTTTTTAAAAAAAGTTAAGGTCTTAAATGGAAGAGAGAGTGCTTCATCTGATGGTCATTGAAAATGTAACGGGGTTCTTAGGGCTGCATTACTTCTTGGAAGCAGCTGTGTACATTGGAAACCAAGTTTCAGAGTAGATTAGAAGAAAGGCATAAAACGGTACAAATGTATTTCTAACATTTAAATGGCCTCCATGCTTATAACTTTTATAATAGAATACCCAGTACTAGTCATGTAAGGACCGAACTAAAACAACTTGCAGCCCTGAAGCAGGTGAACATCGTTTTAAAAAACCTGCAAAATACTAGACCAAGCAAAAGCCTTAATTCATGTATTGATCAGTAAAATGCAGTAAGATGCTCTCCTCACAGATTTGTTGCTTTTCTTTTCAGTTCAGAAACTTTTACTGGACTTTTTAAAAACGTTAACGCTACATGCTTGTGTTGCATTCCCATCAGTTCCTCGCCTCACCTTTTCATTTAATACGCTAAAAATGGCGGTTGTAGTTTTTATTCTAGCTAGCGTACCTAACAGTAGCATTCAGCTATCTTCATAACAAATCTATATTCATTTTCTCCAGACCTAAAGCGAGCAGTTATCGTAATAAGATGTAATAAAACAGTAATTTTAACTTGAGCTAATACTATGACTGACGTCATATGTAAGCGAAAATAATAGACTGTAGTCATAACATAAGCTGCACTTGTTGCCTTACTTCCTGGATTGGTCGGGTTTATTGGAGGTGTGAAAACGTTCATTCTCTCTACTGCCACACAAAGTTCATGTCAATGTTCTGAGTCAGGATATGGAAAATATTCACTTATAACCTGAACAAAACACTTGCTGTGCGCTGAGCGTTTATCACGCTAGCCGACTATGCTACGCTAAACTATGCTAAGCTAGGTAGCGACACAGCATAGCTTACTAATTAAACTCTATGGAGTTGTATATGGAAATACCGAATGAACCATCTTTAACAGTGTTCATGATAAACGTGTATGTAATTCAGTTTTCGGGTTTAAATTGAATTCTTGCTTATTTCACAATTATTTCCATTATACAGAAATAACTAAATACATAAATACAGTGTCTATAGAAAATCCTCATAACCCATCGAAAATCCTTGCCTTAGGTTACATTATACAATGAAAATGAAAATAAATAATGTCTAACTTATTCCGTTTGTGTTTACACATTACAAAGACTAATCAAACTGAACACAATGCTTTAAAATCCTAATAAATTATTATAATTTATTTAGTAAAATACCTGATTTGGGTAAGTGATCAGACCTTTAGAGTAACTATCATAAGCTTGTTTAGATACAAGCAATCACCTTCACACAACAGGTTAACGGGTTCACGAATTTCTTCAGCTGTAATGGTTTTAAAAACACTGCCCTTAAAGTTAGGGGATACTTAAAAGTGAAATATCCCATAATTAAATATACCCAATTTTTGTGTACAGTGTACTTCAAAATAAAACCACCTGCTCCTTGAGGATTCCATTGCTAGTAGTGAGTGGTAACACTAAAAGTCACCATGGTTGGAAGTAGGCTTTCAAAAGGTCTCTGTGATAAAGCTGTGAAAAGGGAAAGGTTAGGAGAAAGGTGGCACCACCAACCCCTTTCCAGGATTGGGCTGTCCATTCAAAATGATCCAAGAGGATACTGATCAGCAAACCTACCAAAAGGCTGGTGACAACTAACAAGTGTGTATGGCAGAGACTTGTTATTCTTTGCACGTGACAATAATTTCGCAGACACACAAAGCTGGTATCTTTGGCAGTGTAGCGAGAAAGTTGTTCCAGAAAAAGTTCAACACAAAGTTGAACATTGTACAAATATTTGTACATTGCCAAAAACACTTGGTAGACTAATGAGACTTCAGGTTGTACCTGAAATATTTAAATATGTTATTTTATTAAACATTAGAAGGTTGAAGGGTTGTTGTCATGCTAATACAGTTTATATGGGCTTTCTGGATTTGAAGAAGGCATACGAGTGTGTTACCATGACATTTTTGTTGCTCAAAAACTATGGGATATTTCAAAATTGCAGGACAATCTGATCCTGTACATGCAACATCACTGTCAGTGTGTTTTGGCAGTCCTGGGTGACCATACACCCTACTGAACAGTCAATGTGTGGTACTCTTATCCAGTTTGACATGCTTCCGTTCACCCACATGAATTAAAAAGTCACTGAGTCACTCGTTGTAGTACTCATTTCGTAGCTTGATCTGCGTATTCAAACAACTTTTTTTGACTTTTTATTTGCTTTTTGGATGATCTTGTTTAATGAATTGTGCAAAATGCTTGTTTTTTAATCGATTCAGTTTGAAATATCCCCTAATTTTCTCAAGCAATTAAGTTATCTGTGATCGCGTTTAATGTCAGCATGCATCAACGTGACCATAGATTTTCTACTTAAACCCATAAACATAACAAAGCCTTCTTTGTGTATTAAAGGGACTTGAAACCTTAAGCATCGTTTTCCCCAAATCAACTCATTCCACACAGATAGGCAGCAATAAAGTAATATAAAATAAAATCAATATATAAAATGAATTTGAAAATGTATTTAAGATTTAAAATACAGAGTAAAATAAAAAAAAGAACAGTGTTTTAACCAGAGCTTACTGCATGTTCACAATGCCATTTCACATTACCTTCTGTATGACCAAGGGAATGATTCATGCTTGGCTAATGTCATGATTTGACTAATTTCACTACCTCTCTGCTACAGCTAAGGAGCATAACTTAGGCGCCATTCCATTGACCGAGCTCATAATGACAGCACAGCTCAGAGATTCTTGCATTAATCAAACCACAGAGAATCGCACCATCATTGATTGTATGTTAAACACAGGGGTCCGAGTAATCTGTTTGTGCTTGTACCTTGTTCTTTAGATAGTCATAGAACAGGAATGCTAAAGCATGTGATACAGTAGTCTGAAGAATATGGGGGATTTTACATGGGTTTGTTTAAAAATAAATTTGGGATGGTCTTTTACTTTGTCCTACATTTGCTTTGTTTTGCAATCCACCTGGATGTTCCTTGTTTTTTGTAGGTCCTTGAAAAATACCCCAACACACCAATGAGTCATAAAGAGATCCTCCAGGTGATTCAGCGAGAACGACTAAAGGAGATAAGGTGAGATCAGTGTCTCCACAATACTTCACATCACATTGTATTACTTATAGCTTCTGTGTAATATATCAATTGTTTATGGCAAAATATGTGGAATGCACACACACAGTCGAGTATTTATAATTTTTACATTTCTTTTTGTTTCATTGTTCCTTCTTGCAGAAGGTAAGATATTATAAGAATTCTTTCCCACTTTCTCAACACTAACGTCCATGTAAGAAGCCTCTGCATGGTATTAACCCTCCCCTAATTGACACAGCATGCAAAGGGAATTACAAATTCAGCAAAGGCGAGCTCACTGGCTCTTAAAGTAATGCTTATTTATGACAGTAACTGAAAAAAAATGTGACAGTCATTCTCTGTTTTACCCATTTTCCCACTGATACAGTACTAGTGCTTGTTCTGTTGAGAAGTCAGCCCATATTTCAACTGGTGAAGGATCACCAGGAGGAACAGTTAAATAAAATCTCTTGCAGTTTAAGAACGCTCACTTTTGCAGTGTAAAATCATAGATGTGTTCCAATTTAAACACTGGCACCAAATTGGTGGTAAAAATGACTTTTGTTTGTATTATTTGCCCTTGTATTTCAAGCCCAGCCTATAAATCTCTGACCTTGAGTTTCAAAGCTTCTGAGAAAATCTGCCATTTCTATAGCTATACTGTATATATATATATATATATATATATATGGAAATAAACGCTGTAAGCATTGCAGCTCCCATATTATCCCCAGTGTAGAATAACAATGCATAACAAGGTAGACACATCAGTATTCTGGGTGTGGGGGACAAGCAGATTATGTGTCCTGGCTATCGGTTTCTTATTCATCCTTGCCCGGAGGACAAATGACTCAAGTCTGATAATGTGGCAGTTGCTAGAGTTTTCCCCCATCCATTAAGAAGAAAAAAACCCTACTTTTTACTAAGTTTCAAATTGATAGTGTTTTTAGGAAACACCTAAATTTTACACTTGTGCAAATTAAAATGCTACATCCGTGAGTTGCATTTCAATAATTAGTGATTATTACATGCACTTCATTACATCCAATCAGATTTCTTCAGTTACCTGATTATTCAAAGGATCATGTAAGATCGTGTTTCATAGATCGGATTTAAAGTCTTGAAATCATATCAAGAAATCTGATAAAGGGACCTGGACTTAGCTGAGTTATCAGATTTCACAGAGCATGTATACTTTGATTAAGCATGTATTCAAAAATAAGAGCAGAAACGGCAGGTTGCAGGTTATTTTGGCACTTGTTTCTAAAACGTTGTTACTTACTTGGGCTTGCCTCCCTGATCCTGTCTTTCTCTCCAAAATTCCTGCAATTTTGTTTGCTCAATTATAAAGGGAAATAGATTATAATTTATTTTTAAACGATGATGTGACCAATCTGTGACATTGTAAACGTTTTCCTTTGTTGAATTTTACTTTTTATTTATTTTTCTGTTTGGCAACCCTGGAATTAAATGCAGCACCTGGGATGAACGGTTTGTTCAAAAAAGAATTTAGTCTTTGCTGCAGTATAGAGAAAGGACAGTGTTGCATACTATTCGAAAAAGAAAAAGAATATTTTTATTTGCCATGTAGATCCACGTTTATAAAAAAATCCATTGCAGAAGGGTTGGAAGTTGACCTCCCTTCTGTGATATGATATGACTTGTTAGACCTTACTTTCATTCAGTTGGAGGTTGATCAACTGTGAGACTTGTCAAGCATATTATAGTATGCATCAGAGAGATCTCCGCCTCGCAAATTTTATTCAATTACCTTTCACGCGTTTTTACAAGTTTCCCCTGTGTATACTATTTATCAACAGTCTCTCACACTTTATACTGTGTTTTCTCATCTAATGCAGTGGGACGTCCCCCCTAGCCTGCTTAAATGCCATGCTCCACACCAACTCACGGGGTGAGGAGGGAATTTTCTATAAAGTTCCAGGTCGAATGGGAGTCTATACACTGAAGGTTAGTCTGCAGTGCGCTGTGAAAAAGTTGAAAGTAAAACATTTTCTTGCTGTTATTACAAGGTAATGTGACAAATGCATTTCAGTACATTATTAATATGTTGTTAATGTGTTCCTCTGGTGCTTTTTAATTTTCCAATTGCATGCGTAACTCACATCTGCCACAACAACAGCCTGCAAATTAGCTAACTAGTGACACTGTTGTTCTAGCTGTGGGACTGAAAACAAAGCCATTGTTGCCTTAATTGTGTTTGCTGTGGATGATTGTCACTAATGAGTGTTTATGCATAATGCATGTAAAAATGACTCAGTAATTTTTTGAGTGAATTAAAGCTTAAGATCAACGCAGTGACTTGTCAGGAGAAACCTGACTCAAAACCTGAAATCAATATATTTGTGCTGTACACACTGTTTGAGCAGAAGGACATTGCGGATGTGGTGAAGGAGCTATCAGAGGAGGCTTCTGAAGACAGCAGTGATAACTTGTCTGATGCTCGAAACACAGAAAACAACAGTGCCAGCAGCAAAGAGGGCAGTAGAGGAAGGTGGAAGAGAAGAGGTATCAAAAGATAAGAACAAATTGTTTGAATGAAATGTCCCATAATGAAATATAATTTCATAAATGGAATAAATAATAATAATGGCTCGGTGGGTAGCACCACTGCCTCACAGCAAGAAGGTCCCAAGTTCAATCCCAGGGTGGAGTGGGCTGGGTCCTTTCTGTGTGGAGTCTGCATATTCTCCCCGTGTATGCATGGGTTTACTCCGGGTACTCCGGTTTCCTCTCACATTCAAAAGACATGCATGCTAGGTTAATTGGTGTCTCTAAAAGGGGCCCTTAGTGTGTGACTGTGTACATAAGAGAGTGTGTGTGTGCCCTACGATGGATTGGCACTCCATCTAGGGTTGATCCTGCCCTTACGCCCAGAGTTGCCCAGTGGGCACTGGCTGGCCTGCGACCCCGTCTGGATTAAGCAGAAAAGAACAAATAAATGAATGAATCATTTTTGTGAGCAGTGTTTATCACATCCTTCTGTCTTTATTAAACATGTACAAACTAAATTTTGCTTTAATACAGATTTGGTCCCCATTTCACTTCTACGACAGTCTCCAGTTTTTCCGTTTTAGATCATGACTACAGGAAGCAGTGATGGGTTCAGGCTTTGGTGTTGTGTATTAAGACCTGCTTGGGGTTGAATTGCCAAGAGAAAAACTTGATTCTGGAAAACTGGTTTTGAACCAGTTTTTTGTGTATTTGGAGCATTTTGTGTGTTTTGGTTTACTGCAGTTCTGTAATAAACAGATACCCAGTCATGACGTACTGTGCAAAAGTCATGGGGCACCATAAGATTTATTGTTTCAGCAATGGTTTAGTGACCATATACAACACATTGTCAATGATTTTATCCAATCTTAGATTTGTCAACACATATATTATTTTCCACTGGTCTTCATACCCTTTTCACCCTGTTTTCCTTCAGGAAGAGTGGTTTACTGTAATGGCTGCTACCCTTCCAAAAAGACCATTCTCGATCAAGCTTTTTCAGACAGTAGGTCTACTTCACATCCCAGTGAAGCTACCAAATGTTGCCTTGCTGAAATGTAAGGGGAGGTCATACTTTATGGAAGCTGACTTTATAGAAATGTATTTTATTTGTTAATAAACATCTATTGCTGAATTTTAGGCCTGCAACACATTACAAAAAAAGTTGGGTCAGGGGCACTTTCAGTGCTAGTAATGAGGTAAAAAACTAGGATGTATTAGGATGTAATTAGAATTAGGATGTAATACAAACATATTATTTCAACAAGTGCTTATAATCATGATTTGGTACAAAAGCAGCTTCTGGAGAGGCTGAGTTTTGATGAACAAATATGGCCAGATGATCTCCAGTGGTCAAAAATGTGTGAGAAAATTACTAAAATGTTTTAAAACAATGTTCCTGAAAGAAAGATTGGATTTCCATATTTCAGTCCTGACTCTTTCTTATTTGGCTTGATTTGTATTTCTGTTTTGATTTGTTTATCATTGTCTTGCTGATAAATTCATGGAAAAGGAATTCATCTTGAAGGAATTATTGTTGCTCTAAAATGTCAATGTACTTTTCTTCATTAATGCTGCCATTGCAGAACTGAAAAGGACCTTTTACCAAGGGCACTCTATAATTCTTCCAGATTCCTTGAATTGTTTTATGATATTATGCACTATAGAGGGAGGAACTTTTCTCAAAATAAACCCAAAATTTATTACAATAACATTGTATTGAAATCATTGTATTTCAATAATTTTCTCACACATTTGTTGACAAACTGGTGTTTACTGGTGTGTATTTGTTGGTTTTACTGTGACCTGATGCAACGTAATTTCGTTCAGCATCTTTGATGCTGTCGCCTCTGCTTGCTCATTAGGGACACAATGACTCTCATACAAAATTCTTACAAAATTCTGTATGGCATCA
>JAVSBV010000147.1:4351779-4363398 GCA_033117975.1 Parotocinclus spilosoma | reverse complement strand
CTCACAGCAAGAAGGTCCCGGGTTCAATCCCAGGGTGGAGCGGTCTGGGTCCTTTCTGTGTGGAGTCTGCATGTCCTCTACGTGTCTGTGTGGGTTTACTATGGATACTGTGGTTAATTGGTGTCTCTAAAGTGGCCCTTGGTGTATGACTGTGTGTGTGTGTGACCTACGATGAATTGGGCAACATTTAAGGTTGTTCTTGCCCTAGTGTTTAGACTTACTGGGTGGGAACCCCATGTGGATTAAGCAGAAATAATGAATAAATATTATACTTATAATTATTCACAAGTAAAGTTCTTCACAAACATTTGTTTCAATTAAATTTGGAAGATGAAGCTGTTAATCAAAGTCAGTACGATAAATCAAACCTCATGGGATCTTATTGTAATCAACAATGACTGTCACCTCTCGTTCTGCCACTTCCGTCCTTTCTAATTTTCCTCCAGACGTTGTTTGCCGGTGTAAACACTACGTCTTTTAATTAAACACCATCCACAGCAGATCTTATCACTGATCAATAACAGAAATTATAACGGGATCCTAAACACTCACCTTTTTATCCACTTGTCATTATACATCAGAGCCATTTTATGTGCTAAATTTAATAAACTCCTGTGTAATAAATTCAAACTTAGCAGTCAATATATTTCATAGTAGTTTTCATAGTAAACAGATATTGGGAAATTCTATTCCTTGTCCAATATGACTGAAGGTATATGATATGGGATGATATGGGAGCAGTGGGGTGCTGATAGAACTATTTTACCATGCAGAATTCTGATAAACAAATAGATTTTTATGTCCTCTTAATCTCAAAATCTAACAATAAACAGCAATAACAAAACTGCAAAAACACACTCAATGTTCATGCAATATTATCCTTCATTATCTTCCAATAAAGCCACGGGCCAGCTGGTGCCCACAAGGCAACTCTGGGTGCAAGAGCGGGAGCGACCCTAGATAATCCATCATAGGGCATACTCACTATAGAGTCACAAATTAACCTATTACGCAGGTCTTTGGACTGTGAGTAGAAACCAGGGTACCCGGAGTAAGCCCACACAGACACCAGGAAGACATGCAGACTCGACAAAGAACAGACCCAGGCCGCTCTACCCTGGGATTGAACCCGGGACCTTCTTGCTGTGAGGCAGCAGGGCTACCCCACCGAACCCCAGTGCTGCCGGTTCATTTAATAATGTGAGATATTGGCACAGGTTTATTGAACAGTGTTTTTACCACCACAGCCTCCCATTATAGCATGAACTTTGAGTGAATTATCGCATGAAAGTGCATCCAATGGTTTTATTATGTTAGACTCAAACCTGCAAGCTTGTGTGAAGGTACATAATGTACAAATTTTGCATTTTGTACAAGGTTGCATTTTGTTCTTCCTCATCCTTAAGGGAGACTGCAGTTTAACTGCAAAACGCCTCACTCCATTGAACACGGCTCTCTCTCGCCACACATTCGCTGCACATGACAGCTGAGCAAAACTCAACATGCAGAACACCACGCCACAGCCATTTCCTCCAGCAGTAAAGCGTCTGGGTGACCCATCCAAATTAAACACGGCTTTCGAGTATTTGTGCTTAGGAAAGCATATTTCCTGAGTGAAACAAGAAATCCGCTAAATAAACCAGACACGGACCGCAGACGAGGTCAGTTTCAACCGATCTAGGTGTACATCACCTTCATGACATGTGACGTCATGGTAAGAAAAAAATCCACTGACGTGGTAAAGCTTTAGGGACCCATCGCCCATGTTGACAAAGTGAAAACAGAATTGTAGACAATTTTCCCAATTTATTACAATGGAAAAACGTCCATTGCCTATTGACATAAGTATTCAGACTCTCTGCTGTGTCTGAAATTTGGTTCTTGGCGCCTCCCATTACTCTTAAACATCTTAAACATCTTCAAATTGTTTTCTACACCTTGATTTGAGTCCACCTGTGATAAATTCAGTTTATTAGACAAGGTTTGGAAAGACACAAACCTGCCTATATAAGGTCTCACAACTAACAATGCATATGGATGCACAGGTAGCAGAAAGCTACAAAATGTTGCTGCACTGAAAGTTCCTAAGAGCACAGTGGCCTTCATAATTCTTAAATGGAAGAGCAACCAGGACTCTTCCTAGAGCGGGTCTCACCATCAAACTAAGTAATTAGGGGAGAAGGATCTTGGTAAAAGGTGACAGAGAACTTAATGGTCGCTTTGGCTGAGCTTCAAAGATCCTGTGTGCAGAAGGGAGAAACTTCAAGAAGGTCATCCCTCGTGGCAGTGCTCCACCAATTTGGGTTTTATGGCAGAGTGGCTTTATCAAACCAGAGAATCTTGTTTCTCACAGTCTGGGGGTATATCTGTTAGGGTTCCTACCTTCCCCCCGGTGCGTTCGGCCGTCCTCGCTGGTCGCCATTACAGACGTGTCGGTGAGACGGTTTATATCCACTGTCTCATTATGTCCAGATCCCGAACAGCTGCTTCGCTGTTATTCTCACGCGTGCTATAAGCGCACCCTGAGCTTATATGCTCGCTTTTTGCGTTTTAATTACTTCCGCAATTTCTTCGCCCCCTTGCGCTGCGTGTGCGTTAGTGCTCACGCTCGACCTCTGGCGCTGCGGCGTCCTTTTCCACCCATTGCTGCAGCAACCCGGTCTTTGTGTCAGAAGGACACTGTGCGGCGCACTTGCGCTCTATTGAGTCAGACTCTAGTCGTGGCTGGCTCGAGGTGTGCCCTGACTAGAGTAACCACCGGGTAAAGAGGCACTCTGTAAGACGTATCCCGGTTTTGGTTCTTTAATATTGCATGCACTTTCGAGCTCACTTTCGCTCCCTGGCATGTGGACTACCTCCGTGCCTCGCCAGTAAAGTGACATCCCAACCGTGCTTCATGCACGCCTGCCCCTACTGACGCTTTGGTGTCCTCTCGCGACAAGTTCGCGCGTTGCTCCCATTTGGGACGCAACCTCGGCGCCTCCCTTTATCCTTTCGGTTTCATTATGTTACGAGTCTCACGCTCCGCTCTTTATCCCTTTTCAGTTGTTTTATATTATTTCCCCATTATTATTATACGACGTGGGATATACTTATCCTGCATAATTGGGTCCTGTTAAAAACACCACCACTGCTCGTAACAGAACATGGAATCTTGACCTCCCAGTTTTTCAGTGGCTTCTGTTGTGGAAATATATAAGTTATGACTGTGAGTACAGAGTGAGTTGGTAAAATAATTTAGCGGGTTGGCAGCTAGCCCAAGCTGTGAAATTTGGTCAAATGCTTTATGTGGACCAAAGACAACTTTCCTTATAAATTTCTTTTCACAATTAGCTAAATTCCAAGATAGGACAGATTTTTGTAACAGAATTTCTAGTAGATTAAGGGGCCATTCAGATTATATCATGTGGAAGTAGGAACCCCATCAATCAAAGGTGACAGCACCCAAGAATAGTTTGTCATGTGGGAATGCCACCACTGAAAATCACACAATTTAATGGGGATAATGCATTTCTCAAAACATCCACATGTTCACTCACTGTGCACTCTTTTAGACACATCTACCATATCACTATATTACCATGTCACATTGTAGGTATAGAAGCTTTTCTGATGTTGCACAGTTTGTGATAATCATCCTCTAACCCTTCATCAGTGCTCATAGGACACTGCCTACAGGATGATGGTGACTGGACATTTTTGGTAGAGTATTTTCAATCTAGCAGTGACACTAAGGATCTCAAACAACACTGCTGCATCTGATCCACTCATAGCAGTACAACACACTCTAAAACACCATCACATTAGTGCCACTGTAGTGCTGAGAATGCTGCAAAAGCCAAATAGTACCTGATCTGTGATAGTCCTGTGGGGGCTGTTGACCATTACAAAACAGATTAAAGGGGACTAGCACAGTATGTAGAGAAGCGGATGGACTACTGTCTTTAATTATAGAGCTACAAAGTAAATCTGGTAGATGAATCGAATAAAATGGACAGTCTGGAAATAAGAGCTTGATAAACTGATCGGTGAGTGTATATAATTTAAACTATAACTGAATAAAATATATTGACACAAAGTATGGTATTCCAAAGAATGTATATTTTGAAAAACAATTATTTGTCATTATTTACCATACACCTGGTACATATAGTTTAAAATGGACAAGTTTTTGTTGTTGTTATTTGTCAGTAATGAATGATTAGAAGAGACAATTGCAGATTTTCTGGAAGTATAGGTGTACTGTCCAGATTGGGCTTTTATTATTTTATTCTGGTGATGGTGATTCGTCTATTCACACCTTGCTTACCTCTCTTTTGCCAGAAGAAGATACTATTGAATACCTTCCTGGATGTGATGATGGCCGATCCTCCTCCGCAGTGCCTCGTTTGGCTACCTCTCATGCACCGACTGGCCAATGTAGAGAATGGTACATGCCAAGAATGGAAATAGTCTCTGTCATGTGTGTGGGATCAGGTTGTTTACTAGACGCCTGCTGTATTTTGACACCATAAACATGAGCATATGGCACAATACACGCTCCTGATGAGCAACAAAATAAGATATGATTTATATAACAAGTGATTCTATAGCATGACTCATTAATGTAATCTCTTCCTTCATGTTTGCTCAGTCTTCCATCCGGTGGAATGCTCATACTGCCGGAGTGAGAGTATGATGGGCTTTCGCTACCGATGCCAGCAGTGCCATGGCTACCAGCTTTGCCAGAACTGCTTCTGGCGCGGCCATGCCAATGGTCCCCATAGCAACCAGCACCAGATGAAGGAGCACTCTTCATGGGTATGCAGAATACCTCAAATCATCCTACAGCACATTCAGTTACATACACTAAGGATAATTATTAAATATCCAAATATACTGCTCACAAAGTTATAAGGGGATATTTCATTTTTGTGAGCAGTATACATAATTAATGACACAAACAACATATATCATAAGCTTCTGCTAAATGATAATTAAGCATCTCTAAGGCTATGGACCAGACGGTTTAGGGTTCGAGTCCCACATCTGCCAAGCTGCTACCGTTGGGTCTTTGAGCAAGACTATTAATCTGCAATTGCTTGGATTGCAAGGATGAATAAATTGTAAGTCGTTCTGGGTAAGAGCGTCTGATTAATGACATAAATGTAAAATGTTAATCTCGCTGCTGAATGTCATGCTTCTCTGATGTAAAATTTAGAAATTAAAATATAGTGCACATGAAACCTCATACATTTCCCCAAAGCTCAATCTGTGTTGGATATTGAAGCCCATTATAGTGTTTCACAATTCGAATTATGAGATAATGTGCTAGGTATAAGGTATGTGTTTAGCGTCCATCTGATCAATGCCAATTCACTTTAATGACTGAGGCCTAATATTATAGGACATAAAATTCACTTCTGAATAAAAGAAAAGGAGTATGGGCAACCGTGTGACACCTGCTGAAAGAATGGAGAATTGCAGTCTTGAAAGAATGAAAAAGCATGGTGTCCATAAATGTATTCATATTGTGCTTTAATGAAAAGTACTGTTTAATATAAACTCTTTTCTTGTCTCTTTTCTTTTTCCTCCATCTATTGTGAGCAGTTAATTTAGGTGCTACATGAATAAAAATAAGTGTTATTTCATAGAGTACCTTTTTAACTGCAGTGTGGATAATATTGTCCTTGTCTCTCTGGCCTTTACAGAAGTCCCCAGCTAAGAAGCTGAGCCATGCCATCAGTAAGTCTCTGGGTTGTGTGCCCATAGGCGAGCCCCCTCATCCTGTTTTTCCTGAAGCAGCTGAGAGACCGCAGGACCTGGCACACCCAACGTAAGTACCATGTTAAAATGTTACTGGCCTGCCTAGACATATTCTACCTGGTAGCCAAATACATACATTCAAGTGTGAACAACACCATCATATGATGCTTTATAGGTTTATTTTTATAGGTTCAACCACAAAGGTATAAAGCTACACAAGAATGAAACTAAACTTCCCTCAACTCAATCACCCAGTGGCTCTCATACATTATGTCAGTTGGGCTGCAATAGTAACCAAAGCACAGTTTATAGGTACAGTTGGGAAATAAAGCAGAAATTATAAATACAGTGGGGAAAATCAGTATTTACATACACAAAATGTAGTATTTACATACACTTTTGCAAGTGTTCCCACCTACAAATAAAGGAGAGGTATGTCATTTTTATCGTAGGTACACTTTAACTGTGAGAAACAGAATGTAAATAATAATAATAAAGAAAAAGGTCTGTGAGAGCCAGAATTCTTGCTGGATGGTAGGTGATCTAAAACTTAATTAATGCAATAAAATGCAAATGAATGTTTAAAAAAATCATACAATGTGAGTTTCTGAATTTTCTTTTTAATCTGTCTCTTACAGTTGTAGTGTACCTACGATAAAATGACCTTTCCATTTTATGCAGGTTGAAAAACTTGCAAAATCGGCAGTATATCAAATACTTATTTTCCCCACTGATGTTCTTCTGATACTTCTGATGTGTTAATGGTGAATTGTGTGGTAAATATCAATGTCAGTGTAATGATAAAATAATAATGTATTATGTTGTCAAACAGAGGATTAAAAAAGTAGGCCAGTGAGTCATGTGTATATTAAGAAATCTCTGGCAGAGAATCAGAGTTCTATTCTGATTGTTCTATTGTTAGCATTGCTGTTTTGGGTGTTGTACAGAAAACATTTTGTTTGGATTAAGAAGCAAGTTATATAATATTTGAAGAGATGATAATAATAATAATAATAATAATAATAATAATACTTATATAGCGCCTTTACACAAACACAAGATTGCTTTACAATAGGATTTCATAATCAACACTAACATTTACACAGGTAAAGATGAAGAGATCGAATAAAAATGTAATAAAAAAGATATGTTTTCAAAGAGGTTTTGAAGTCAAATAGAGACGTAGTAGAGGGCAGGGAAAGAGGAAGAGAGGAAGAGAGTAAAGGGGCAGCAACACTAAACGAGCGACCACCCATGGTGCTCAGTCTAGACCAAGGGACGGCCAAAAGTCTAGCATCGGCTGATCTGAGACTCCTGGCTGGATAATACCAACTTAGGAGGTCAGAAAGGTAAGCAGGACCCAGGCCATGAAGAGCCTTAAAGGTCAGAATTGTGACCTTATAGAGAATACGCATAGTAATCGGGTGCCAGTAAAGCCGCTCTAAAGCAGGGGTGATGTGCTCACACCATTTATATGTCATACATATCATATATACTGTTCACTAATGCAGGTTTATCATTTAGATGTGTTTACAATCTTGCTTTAAACCAGCACAAAGAAGGATGCATTGTATATTGGACAGTGGTCTTGAAAGGTTAAGATTATGAATATGCTGTATGGGATCCGGCTTGCTGATCAAAAGCTCAAACAGCAAGACACTGCGGGCTCTCCAGCTAATGTAACAGTTGAATCAGAAAAAAAACAAGCTTTGACTTCGGAAATCATGAAGGTTTTTAAACACGGGAATATAATACTCTTAAATAGCATGTTCACATGCATGTGTTTATCTCAGTCACAGTTTCTGTCTACTTTTCCTGGTGAGAGTCGTGATGTGGTGAAAATTTAGCTAGTTCAAGCTGGTTTGTTCTGGTTAAAGCTGGTCTGTTTTTCTGGTAAGCATGCATGATCTTATTGATTTCAGTCACATTGAGCTGCACACCTGTATCCAAAACACAACATCCTTTTAGAAACACTTGCAAAAACATCTTGCAGCATAATTAATGCACTATTAACTAACCCATACTCTCCTGTTGGACGAATGTAATTCTATTTAGCACCCTTGGAACCGCTTGTGTTTTTAATGGTAACTGAACTGTTGTTGGGTTTGGCAAAACATGGATCTGGCTCAGCTAAAAAAATTGCAGTCTCCTCTTTGTCCACTAGAGGGACTTTTACTTTACACAAACAAAGATTCAGACTCAGCATTAGGCTTTATTGGCCAAGCCTGTTCGCTCATACAAGCAATTTGTTTTTGGTAACACACAGTGGACAGTACATGGCACCCTCACATCATAACCTTATCTGTTAATCTTATGTGTGAAGAGTTATATCATTTATGTCAACGTGCTGAGTGCAGCAGTGAAAGGTGTAGTGGCAGATTAAATTAAGGCAGATACATGTCAAATACAAAAACAAAAAGAAGATGTATGTGTGTGTGTGTGTGTGTGTGTGTGTGTGTGTGTGTGTGTGTGTGTGTGTGTAGCAAGGCAAGGCAAGTTTATTTGTATAGCACCATTCATACATGAGGCAATTCAAAGTGCTTTACAGAATTAAAAAAATTATAATAATAACATGAAATTTATAAATGAAATTAAAACAAAGTTAAAAGTACAATTAAAACACAGTCAAAAACATTAAACAGGAAACAGTTAAAAATATTAAAAGGCAGAATAAAAGCCAGAGTAAAATCAGGTTTCATATGCACAGCTAAACAGTGTGTGTATGTATAGTTGTAATATTTAGCTGTTCATGAGTGTGATCACTTCTACCCCAGTTTTGAGATCCCAAGTGTGGGGATCCCACTGCAAAGTGTGGGTTAGCATATTTAAATTAAAGCCCAGTAGTTGTTATTTTGTCCTTGAAACATTCCCTCAATACTATAGAATATTACCTACAGATACAAGCCAGTGTAGAGGCTTATGCAAAAACATGGGTACCCTAGTCAAATGCCATGTTTTGCTGATTGCTAGATGGAAAAGAAGGTTAATGCAGTCTCTATATGAAACAGATTTGTGCAAACTAATTGACATTAACAAGTCTATTACTTCTGAAGCATTTCAAAGCACTAGTAAGACATCTGGAAATGTTTTAAAATATATGCATTAAGATTTATAAAATGGTTTTATTTTTAAGAATTCAATTTAGATAGTCAGCAAAACATGTTACTCTTGCATCTAAACTGTCCTGCGTCCTTATGAATGAAAGTCATTTTTACAAAACGACTGGAAGACACAACACGATTCCATCCTAACTTGGTTTTCCATTTAATCAAGCCTGAGTAAGTGGATATTGAAACTATGCTTTATAGGCAAAAGTTTGTGAACACCCAAAAATGCATTTTCACTAACCCTAACCCATACTAGCTTTTTAATTTTTTTATACATACACTCACAAATAACTTGAACTACATTGATTTTCTTGTTCCAGCTACATATGCCAAGGTCTGAAATACATTAGACAGTAATACAAACTGTAGGTCTTACAGACTTTGACCTGGGATAAATTACTATGATGATTTAAAGACCAGATGATTTTGTTTTAGCATCCCTGAATTGTCATGGCAAACGGGCACCAGTATGTTTAGCACTTTAATGACATAAAGTCTCCTGGGGTGCAATTTTAAATTCTGATTATGAAAGAAAAGAGACATCACCCCCAGTACATATCTGAATGAGTATGAGGCTCCGTGGGTCAGAGTACTTATTTGGCTAGCCCTTGTTAGAACAACAAGTTCCAGGACATATTGAATCTGCTGTTAAAGTCTTAGTTCTAGATAACACAGGGAAAATTCAGAGCACTTGTTAAAATCTTGGTGAGTGTTATTAGATCAATGTTAGTGACAAGCAATATATACACTAGTATCAAGCATACAAAAGAGAAATGGCTTAATGAGATGGAGAAAGGACATCAATATATGTACATAAAACATTACATGATAATAATAATAATAATAATAATAATAATAATAATAAAAACAACCATTAATTACCCATAAGTCTTTAGCAAATTGTCTGATAGCAGTCAGTTCCTAAATAACTCAGGGAAGCATACCACCAATTCGTTGTATTATTGGGGTTTCTTTCTTAAATAAAGACTTATAGTTTTGTCAGATTAACAGTGGGGCTTGTTTGACTGTTTATTTCAAGAATACAGATCTGCAGTTTTTGTTTTGTTTTCGTACAATTCACTTTTCATGCTTTCCATGATTTGATGCCAACCCGTTCCACTACATGAACAGAACCGAAATGCGTCATCATTAGTCATTTGTGAAATGTCACAGATGACTGCAGTAACTAAAGCTGCCTTTGTAGTATGATGTGTAAACAACAGCTCTGTAGCATATCTTCCTGTTTTTCTAATTTGCAAGTCATGAAAACACACACCCGACAGTCATCGTTATAACCACTTTGACACTTTGATATTGCAGGGGAACTACAAAACAACATGTGTTTAGCATTTGGTATTTTGCATCCATTTAGTCATGTGTTTTTTTTACTGCTCATTAGTCTATGTCGAGTTTCCAGAATGATATTATATAGATATTACACATCCACCATGTAATGACTGACTGTACTGAATACTGCATATCAAAAATGATTCTGATGTTATTGTGTAGTGCATGAGACAGAAATTTACATTTATACACGGTTAGAAATATATTACTAAAGCAAATATGTATCCACTTTTCCTTTTATAACTCTGGTGATCTTTTCATCTGTAAGCTTATTCCTCTGCTTCATTTCTAAGATTAAGAGCAAACCTTAATCTGATTGGAGAGAAATGTAATTTAAGGAAACACTGGGAATGAGCTTAAAAGGTAAAATTCCATATAATATGAATATCTATAAATATTGATGTAGTACTTAGAAACTAGCTAAAGATATGTGCTAGCTGTGTTTCACAAACATTGAAACATTTTAACCAGTCAGTTTATTAAATGCTGTGTGGTTGTTAGGATTTTTATATAGGTTGCATTAGGAGAATATACTTCATATTTAATAGCCCAAAATTTTGCCATGTTCATTGTATACAGTGCTCAATACAGAATCCAAGTATTTTGAGGTCTGAAAGTTTATCTGTAATGTACAATAATAATAATGATAATGAATATAATAAAATGAGTGATTGTTAATTGTTAATAAGCAATGACAGGTTTGGAAGACCATATAAGCCTAAAAACAATTTTGTTGGCAGAATAAGGATATTTACAATGAGAAGTTGCTAATGTCATATGGGGGCACCCCTGGTCATCCATCAGTCTAGGAACTCTAGAGACCCTCCCATTTCAAGGTTCAACACTGACAAGTACTGCACAACCACAAAATGTCCCTCTCCCTCATACCTCTACAATAGTGGGCCTCAATAGGACTATCAAACCCAATAGACAGGTTACAATAAAAGCAGGGATGTTCAGGATTAGAAACCAATGCTATAACAACTGTGAAATCATAATTTCCATTGTTGCGCCTCTGTAGTACCTAAGGGGTAAGCTCAGAAGCCTCTCCCTAATTTGTTAACCACCTCTGGCAAGATGATGTTTGTCTGTTAGTCAAATTGTACCTTGTTCTTGCTGGATTCAATGCTTTACCTCATGTAAAGACCTTGTTCTAACCCTTTAACGAGTCTGTCTTTAACGAGTTTCCAAGATATAGATTTCCTTGCATACAGGGGGCATGGGAGCTGGGTCAGTGGTAGGGCAAGCAAACTAAAGCAACACAAATAAAGTGAATCAGAGAAGAACAAAAATATTTCTGGAAGAAAGAAATGATCAGAAGAGAGGAAGTACAGTTCATTCCAGTTAATAGGACCACTGGTTAATGGGACAAGCCGCTTATTCGGACCAAATCCTAAAGTACCGAAACAAATCCTATTAT
>JAVSBV010000147.1:4330866-4338366 GCA_033117975.1 Parotocinclus spilosoma | reverse complement strand
TTTCAAAGTCTGTAAACTGGGTAAATTGTATTTGAATGTGCCATAGAGGCATGTCTGGCAGTCAACAATCTCTGACCAAAAGGTATACTACTCAAACATATTATCTGAAAGGCTTTTATAGGGCAGCAAGGGAAGTCGATTTACACCTTCTTGTGGCAAGATAGTGTCGAACACGACGTGCAAACATACATGAATGCTTAGACATTGACACTCCCATTTCTGAAAGTATCCATCAGAGATGCATCTTATAAATGGCTATAGAGGCAGACCTGCTTTGCAAGAGCTTCTTTAAAATCATGAATTCTGGTGGGACCACCATGATTGCATCATTTACATGTACTGCATTAAGCAGATGCCCTTAACCACAGTGACTTACAACTTTTGCAGTCTTACAATTCAAGTAATGGTGGGTTACGGGTCTTGCTTAAGGACCCAACTGTGGAAGCTTGGCAGAGGTGGGATTTGAACCCAGGACCATCAGATCCAGAGTCCAGTACCTTAACTGCTAGGCTACTGCCTAGGGTATTTGGACTTTAGGTGCCTCCCTAGAGTTGCCTAAATACAAAAAAGATAGATAAAACATATAAATTAATAGTTTTTAAAAAGCTAAAGACGCCTGTTTTCAAAATGAATAAAACATTTCTTTTAAAAGTACAAAGTATTAAGGTACAGAATACAGATTTCTAAAAATAAACTTATTTGCAGTATTGTACAAGTACCACAAATCCAGTAAGCGTAAATGTGTAGAGATGTCGATTTGGGTAGAATGAGATAAGGAAAAAATTAATGTGATCTATGTCATTCATTTTAATGGCTGTGAGTTTCAGATACAGAATAGAGAGCTTTACAGACACCAGTCTTAAAATTATCATATTATCTCATTCAATTAAGCAACTGAGGTTTAAGGTTTAGGCACCTTGCTTGCTTAACAGCGACAACAGTGGCTGCTTGGTTGTGCTGAGACTACACCTTTCAGATCTGTATATAATACTTTAAGTGCTACATCACCACAGTCCTAAAAAATATTACACATTGGTTTATCATCTTTTAAAAAACACTGAAATTTGAAGCCAGTGCTTTGAAAAGTAGTTAGCTACATCACTTAAATGAATGAAGAATTAAATGGTGAACTTATCATCTTATTATGTCTTATTATATAATGTTAATCATGTTTATTACCCAAATAAGGATGGGTTTCCTTCTAAATGTGGTTCCTCTTAAGGATTCTTCCTCTTATACTCAGGCAGTTTTTCCTTACAACTGTAGCCATTTGGCTTGCTCTTTGGGGACAATAGAATCCAATTTGTGACAATGTCTATGTATCAATGTAAAGCTAATTTGTGACAATGTCTATTGTAAAAATCACCATACAAATAAAATTGAATTCAATTGCATTGAACTGAATTGAAATCAATTCTCTGCAAAACATTCAATTGAAATTGCATTACATGATAATGCAAGCATGATCAGCAACTTGTAATTTTTAAACAAAAGACTTGTTCTTGTATTCTCAGGTGTACCTAGAAATCTTCGTAATGATCTACTGGTGGCTGCAGACTCAATCACGAATACCATGTCATCACTGGTTAAAGAGCTCCACTCAGGTAATGAAATTGTTTAGTGACACACCCATGAGATTTATTTGCACGGTAAGCTTGATTAAGAAGTACAGTAGGACAGGCACCTACACTTACGAACGCCACTGACAGCTTGTTACAAATAAGCAGAAGAAAATAATACACTCAATCATGCGTATCTTATATAAAAAGCTGGCCAGCTGCTTATGGTTGCAACATCTAGTGTAAAAAGACAGATTTTTTAATTGTATTTTTAAAAAAGTATTGTTATTTTTAAGACCTCGGTCGTTAAAGTGAACAGACGTAGATCAGATGATCTTTAGACAGCGCATACCTTTACTGTGACAAATTAACAATATTTTCTTTGTTCTGTGCTTTGAGGTAATTCTACTTTTTTTTTACAATTTTACAGTTGATGATGGTCTGGAGGATGAAGAGGTGAACATGCGGAACGGAAGGGACAAAGGTTAGCTACCCATCATCACATTTCATTAATAGCACTTCAGTCAAAACACCAACATTTTCTGATGTTATTCTTTATTAAAAAATATCAAATGCTTTTTTTTATCGTTTTGAATTCATTTTGAATTATGCCCTAATTTTTGTGAGCAGTGTAGTTATTCCTAAATCCAATCATTTAAAAAAGGCATACATTTTAAGGGAATAAGCAGAAAGATAATATGTACACAATAATTAATGTACAACCACAAATCAGAAAATTTGGGATGGTGTGGAAATGCCTGCAAATACATCGTACATTTTATTTTGACTTTTATTTCATTGCAGTCTCAACCCATTTCATGTTTTGTTTGATCAGCTGCATTTAATTTGTCAATAAACATCAATTTCTGCATTTCAGACCTACAACACATTCCAAAAGAGTAGAGAATGGGGCAATTCAGGGCTAGTAATTAATTAAAAATAAATAAATAATTATGTGATTTCAAACAGGTGATGTCAACAGGTGCTTATAATCATGATTTTGTATAAAAGAATTATCCAGGAAAGGGTTTTTGATAAGCAAAGGTTATGAGAAAATTAATGAAATGTTTAAACACGATGTTCCTTAAAGAAAGATATTTTAGTCACAGAACTGAAAATAACCTTTGCCAAGAGCCCATGACAGCCCATGGTTTTTGGACTTGAAGCTGATATCAGTCTGATTGGACCTTTTTTGTCTTTTTGTCCTTTCAACTTCTCTGGGCTCTGAGGAATCTAGGATGGACCACACAGAGGAAACATGTAGTGTGGCCAAATAAATCACTATTCCAGATTTTTTATGAGGAATTGCAGGATGTGTGCTCTGTACAAATAAATTATATTCTCACACATTTTTGACCACTGGAGATCATCTGCCCACATTTGCTCCTCAAAGCCTTTTATACACACTGCTTGTGTACCAAATCGTGATCATAAATACTTATCATAAATACTTGTTGATATCACCTGTTTAAAATCACACCATGATTCTAGCTTACTAGCCACTTGTTACTAGCCAGAAATTGCCATATCCCAACTCTATTTGGAATGTGTTGCAGGGCAAGAATGGATATAAATAGTAAATAGTCATAATACACTGCTCCCAAAAATTTGTGGTAATTTTAATGTATGAATGTGAAGAGGATCCCTCAAGAACTACTGGACAGTCTGATCCTGTCCATGTCCCATCACTGTCAGTGAGTTTGCCAGTCTTGGGTGATCATACACCCTACTGAACAGTCAATGTGTGGTACTGTTGTCCAGTTTAACATGCTTCTGTTCACCCGCATGAATATATTACTTGCGACTCAATCAAGATTATTGAGTTTGCATCTCATTTGTGTAATCAAACTTTTCATTGGCTTTTCTGATTATCTTGTTTAATGAAATAAAATCAAATGCTTTTTTTAATCACTTCATATTCATATTTTTGAAATATCCCCTATTTCTGAGCAGTGTATAAGGAAGGAGTACTGCATTTATTTTTTCATTTGCATTTTTCTTACCCAACCTGTACCAACTTTTTCGGATTGGGGTTGTAGATTTGAGCCTTATTAGCAGAATTGTATTTTTCCACCTGACGAAAGGAGTGATGGTGTTTGATGGCAGGTTTTTATAGAAGTACACACAATACCGTAAAATTCCACATAATTCACATCGAGGGTTAGCACACCGGATGGGTTTTAGCTTTCCTTTTTGTCTGTTTTCTAGCTGAGTCTGAGTAAAAGAGTGTGGAATATTACATGTAAGTATAACTAACAAAAAACACTCTATAGTTGTATGCTCTGCACAACACACAAAGTTGAGCTCAGCAATGCCTGAGTCTGGAATGTTCCTTTAGGGACGAACATTCACACCACCCTAACCTTGGCCTGTCTTTTTTTCCAGTGTCAGCACAGAGGCATTATGGGAACAGGCACTCCACCCCTTCATTCTAGATGCCCGGATGGCGAGAACCAGCAGCAGCAAAGTCCTTCTTGGCATTAGCACATAGAGTAATGCATGCTCTTCCCAGACAGGTTTCACTATGTGAAATGAACACTTTCATCACATTTTGCAGAGAGCAAGTTGTATCTACTAAGGAGAATATAAATATATATACAGTAAATATATAGTGCTATATGTCTATCTGTACAAATCTGTTGTAATTATGTAACAACCTCATTCATGCCTGCAAACATATGGCTTTGTTTGTGCTTTGTCACATCGCACTGTCAATTCTCAGTCTCAAAATTGGTCACGCTGTGAATAGTCGATGTTAACACTGGAACAAACCAACTGATCTCAGCTGCAGCTCTTTAGGCCTCCTCCACAGTTTTTGTAGAATTAGTGAATTCTTGTGTTAACGTTTGAGTTTTGCATGACGTTTTAAATTGGAGGGGTTTTGTCTTTGACCTGCATGTGGTATTTACTTTGTGGTGAAGGAGTTCCTGCTCCTACCCACTCCATTCTTGTTCAGAACTGCTGCTAGTCCATGCAACCCATGACAATGCACCAGGTCAGGTCAGAGTTGTCTATGAGAGCCGGGGATTGGTCAGGGATATTTATGAGAATGCCTCATTGAAATAGCTGTTTGTATTTTATGCTTACTTTTTAAAAAAATGATCCGCTTGTCTTTAGGGAAAATATAATTCTGTCTGTGAGCTGTGAGAAGTTGGAATACTTATGTAGTAGAGTACAAATCTTTTCAAGTGAATTTAAATGCTTTAGCTTTTAAGTAGTGCTCTTAATAAGTGAAATAGGTGCTCAGGGACTATGATGATAGGTGCAATGCAGTGGAAAATTATTCTGAGCAAATATGTAGACCTGACTTCAGCCCAGCAAGGTTCACAGATCAAAGATTAGCACAGACCATACAAAAACATGTGGGACACATTGGCTGAAGATAGTGACTGAGTTGTGGTTTGCAGTTCCTCTTAAACTTTGCAGAGAGACGACTGATGGTGAAAAGATGATGAAGAAAATTGCCATTTGTATTGATTTTTTGATTTTGCATTTGGTTGATTTTTGTGTAGGACTTGTTAGAAGAGAGGGATGCAGTACTTGAATAACAATTAGAAAAAACAATTCACACAATGTTCAACTATGTAATTCATCAAATGACCATGTATAGAGTTGCACCTTCTGTTTATCAGTAGTATGGATGACATTGAAGAGGAATTAATAATTTTGTGTTAAATATACAGAAAAATGTGAATATTAATTTATGACTGCAAAAGAAACATGACTGTTTAGATAATAAGACTCTGAGGACTCTGATAACTGAAGGGCACGTTTAATGATTTAAAATGTACCATAGTAATATTATTTAAAAGACCACTTTGTGGAAGATGGTAGACTGAAAATTATTAATTTCTATCCATTTACATTGTTTTGTATTCTTTATTTTAAAAAGCCTTGTAGTTCTGCTTAAAGTCAGTGAACTGCCTTTTAACTCTTTAATTTAAATTTGTATTGTTAAACACTGACTAAACTCAGATGTCTCTTTGGTAACAGTTGCTATAGTTCATGGTATTTTCTTTATTCATTCTTTATATTTAATGAACATTGATAATGCTTAATGTATGAACTGCTAATTGATTTTAGATAGAAAATTATTGATGACAATAAATGATGAAAATAATAGAGTAAAGCAGTTTTGAAACCATTAATGGTGTTTGGGCTTCATAATCCCAACTCAAAACAATATGTAATTGATCATTTAATTTGAATTGCTACTGTACTTAGTACAAATACATATAATGTTTGAAAGGTGGATAGGAACGATCATGTTCTACCATTTGCTTCTAATATGAATGCGATGTTGATGTAGGTGTGCCTAGATGTACTGTATAAAGTGCTCTTTAAATTAAAAAAAAGATTCTGCACATGTGCAAATCAGCGCTTAGTTGCGAGTTTTAGTATGTGACTTTGTAGGAATGCATTTATTTATATGTGGAAATCCTCTTGTTCTGCCTTTAAATTTGTGCCAAATGGTTTTGCCAACATTCAGTGTATCCTTATGTCTTTGTTCTGTGTGTTTAATCAGCTGACAATTAAATCTATCTGAGAGCATTAACCATTCATAACAACCCAAAACCATCATACTGGTTCACAAAAATGAACTTTGCATTTAAATACTCATTTAAGCTCAACTGTATTTTGCCATTGATTCGAACAGTGAATCTGTAGTGTCCTATTGTTTGGACACCCCAATACCTTTAGTGTCCTATTGGTCCTATATGATTTGCAAGACAAGTTGTCACATGTAATCCTATGCTCTTGTTAAATTAATTTAAAAAGCTTTACCACAGTACTCATTGTTTTTTGTAATATTAGACTTGCCTATGTTCAAACTCATGATTCATGTCTATCCAATATATGTCTTTTTGTAAATGATTAAAGGTGAAATACATGAACAGACTTAACACATTGTATTGTATGTATGCCTGCCTATACTCACTGCAGTAATTTTACAGTTGACATGATTTATTTGTTTGTGTTGACACTGAATAATCCAAAAAGGTTTTTTAAATGGTATAGCTTAAGTTCACATAAAATAAGAATTCCACACAGTATGTACAACACTATTCCCTTTAGGTCTCTATCAGTAAGTGAGTAAAGCTTTCTTTACATGTCTGAACCTGTCTTAATCAGTAATGTCAAATACTGATCTAATGGATGACTGAACCACATCAGCCACCTAGCTTTCAACTCCCCACAACTTTCATCTCCCTCTTTCTGCTAAAAGTGTTGTTTTGGTCTGCTATGTCTGAAACTGTCTTAAAACTGTGTCTGTCTTATCTTTGGCCTTTAGGGAATATATTCTGCCACTATCCTGTGTAGCAGATGTTTTTGTTTTATAAATACAGTATAATACCTAATGGTGGCTAAAATGGATCCACCACCCACCATCATGTAGATGTTGCTAAGCTGATTTATTCATCAGATGTTAATATTCCTAGAAGAATTATCAATATACCATTTAATGAGATTCCATTCTCAATTTGGTGTCTATTTATTATACCTTAATCTCATTCCAAATCATTTGGTTTCCTGTACTGTATGATCCATTGTGCTTAGACATGAAATGGCATGACACAGACATGTTTACAAATTTAACTTCGATCTGATAGATCTGTTAAATATATCTGTATATACCACTTATCTGACCTTTAAAGGCAAGGGACTTAAATATTACAGAGTGTGCAGGGTCAGACATTATCCAATTCATCATACACACACTTTCAAAGGTCCTGTGCTTAGATCCACGTATGATTCTCCCATGTTTTTTTTACTCATGCCAGAATGAAACTAGAATAAAACTATCCTGAGCTGTAGGTCAGCCTGTGTAGTAATACAGTCGATTCCGGTTAATGTTACCAGCCTCGGACCAAATCCTAAAGTACTAAAACAAATCCTATTATATACATGTAATGTTATTCGCTTATTTGGACCAAAATTC